>WYDF02268933.1:0-18277 GCA_009867245.2 Adranes taylori | reverse complement strand
TATTTCACATTATGTTTAGTAACTTCAAAGTCTTCCGATAACCAATATATTTCGCACCTAATAACGTAAAAATATTATGTGTATTGCATTACTTGTGCTTTCTACAGAGAATAATTATTTGTGCACTGGTTCGGTTGATTTTGAAAGTCCTAGTACAAATGAAATATTAAATAGCGAATGGCGGAATGAATCCCCACCAGAAGGATCATTATTTCTACTAGGCAGGGGACAGTAGCAAAATTAATCAATCTCTCAAAAAGTTGTGAGAGACGAATTTAGAGAATATTCCATGACAACTGTTGGTAAGGTTCATTGGCAATATCAATTCGTAGGTTGAATAATATTTTTTTCTTTTCATTTCAGGTGTAGTTTTATGGTTAATAAAATTTTATTGACCATAAAACTTATAATAAAATTGATACACTTCCCATATTTTGACGTAGATCCAGTTGGTGTGAAACAGAGTACAATGAACTGCAAGGCAATGAAAACTTCCATTTACTATCATATCTGTCATCTGTACTACCATCACAATTCACGTTTTCATCTTCTGTAATCGTGCGTAACCTGAAAAGTTATATGCTTGAGAGAGAGAGCTGCTTAATAGCAAGAAAATTGGTTGAACTCAAGTCGTAAGGACAGATGATATTTGTTATTGTTTATTGTTTTTATTTACATTATATATTTTATACCTAAACAAGTTTTGGGGACGGCTTGTTTCAATTTTTATTAACTTCATTTTTCAAATAAATTTTCAATCAATTGGATTTTTGTTTACCTGTCCTTTCAACGTTGTTCGAATTATAATCATTTCAGTTTAAGATAAATATAAGTACATACCTGATTACGTAAGTTATGCATCTTTCTTAGTATTTTGTTAGCATCACAATTCTTAACAGCTGTCGAAAAAAATTCATGCGTACTCATTTTTTTATCACGTTCCCTGTACATCTGATGTTTAACATTCCACAAAATTCATGTTCTTCATAGAGATTGGTAAATGAAAAAAATTCCACTCTCGTACGATAATTTTATCAAATGAGACAACAAATTACGTTATTCATTTTGAAAAAATCAGAATAAATACACGCCTTTTGCTAGAGGTCTTAGCTCTTCCAACAATGAGAGAAGACTGAAGACAGGAATGAACATGTCCTCTTGAGACATATGTAGTGTCTAAAACCAGCCCCAGTTTGTCTCCGAGAGTGTTTTCATGCCCATATAATTTGTGAGTCCAGTCTCGAGCTACTGTCGAGACTATTTTGTTTCATGTAGACACTTGCTATTTAAGTCACATAATAAGTGCAAAAAGGTAGTGGTTTTGACTATGATTAATTTTATAAAATATGTAATGGAGCACGTGACAGAAATAATGAAATATAAAGGTACTGCAGAAAAGATAGAAATCGTTTTTACTTGATGAATTTCCGACGCTTCAGTAATTTCACTACTACGGATAATGAAATAAATACAAATCTAAGTAAAGTTTAAGCATTTACTTACCCTTTAGTACACTTGCAACTAATTTCGCAATCCTTGTTTGTTACTTGGTTTGGAATTTCATCGCCAATTTTATAATACTTTCCAAAAAGGCGACATTTCTTTGATTCTTTATTTCCCAGATGTGGACAATCATATTTTTGCGCGCAACAATGATCTTCATGTTTGTAAGTTGGTTTGCAGCTCATCTCTTCATATATGCGTTTGTTGTGACAAGTATTAGGGCATGCTCCTTTGAGCATATACATAAAAAGAAAAAAATATTTAGCACTGATATGTACAAAATTGGCGAATTTTAATGGGAGGTATGTTTTGGAAGTCCTTTCCAAACACTTGATTTAAAAAATGTATTTTTGCGCGTGCGCGGCTCGAGTATTTTTGAGGACTGTTCAAAAACTATTAGACTACAACGAATGTCATTTGATAGACGCGTGTGCATTTTTTGCTCGTAGTGAAAACAGTTTTGTTCTACAGCGTCCGAGAGATATTATGTTACCTATTAGCAATGCCACAACTCCACTCTCATATCTTTTAGACGATATTCTTTTAGACGATATCTAACATACGCCAAATAGAGAATACCACTGAATTCGCATCGGATGAAATCGAGAGCCACTGTTTCTTGCCACATGTGGAACATTTTTTGCAAAGACGCTTAGTTCACTTTGGTTCAATGAGCCGGTCCTGAGTCTTGTTGTATTGTAACCGGCTCCGAGCCGACTTATCTATGCACCAACGACAGCAATACACCTTCCAACGTATGTGTTGAGCGCTCCAATTGCTTAGTTTCAACTTTTTGTCATGTAAGTTGAACTGCATTGTGAATTTCGTTCACTTTTGCACAATTTATTTGATAATTGCCAAATTTTTCCGACCGGATTGATGGCAATCTGTAAAGCTATCGGTATTGTTTTAATGATATGATGCCATACTCAAATATTTTGTTAACTTTCAAATGTTGCAGTTTAGGAACGGTAGCTGGTGTGAATTTTCTGCCAAATAGAGCGCAATCACACTATTACGTCTCAGTTCCACTAGCGAGAAAACAACATTGTTGCGCGTTGGAAAATAATGGTTTTTCATGAGTGTCGACAATAAAATAAAATGTAATTTTCAACATTTTCAACGCATTGTCATTTAGAGTTTGACAGATACACCGAATTGAAGTTTGTAACTTTCCTCGGACCCTGTAGATCCAAAATAGCGGTGATCCACCACTTTTCATTTCCCGAAAAATTCAAGTTTTACGCAAAATCTTTCAAAGTTAATAGTTTTACAAATATAAATTTTAGACATATATACAGGCTCTTCTTTTTTATATAACTTTGCGGGATTTTTTTTGGAAATTGTTCCTGTAACGTTTTTAAGTTTTGTTTTGTATCGAAGCAAAACTTACAAACAAACGAAACAAAACGTTTTTTGCTGTGTTCCTCAAACACGTATGTTATGTGTTTGATGGCGGTCGGTTTCGCATAGCCGTGCTATGCATCGGCAGCCCGCCCCCTACTAAAAAATTACTATACAGAAAATTACATAAAGGCAGATATCAAAGACAGCAATAGAAAAAATTCCGAAATAATTTTACCTACGTACAGTATATGTTGACATTTTTAAGTAATGTTTCCATAATTACAAGCTGTCGAAAACGACACATATTTCTTGCAGGCGATGAAGAAATAAACTAAGTAATAAAAAATAATTTATTCATTCCCGTGAAATTTCTAAAAGCGCGAAATTTGACAGAAATCCCTCTCACATTCCTTTAGCGTTAACTGAAACACCGACTAAACCATTTCAAATATTAAACGTTGATACATTTAGAGTAGACTTAAATTTTTTAAATATAATAGATAATTTCTCAAAATTAGGACAAGCAACTCCTATAAGTAGCAAAACACTCTAGAAAGTGCAAATGTTTTCATTGAATATATTTCATCCCGAGCAAATAATAACTGGCTGCGGTGTTGAATTACTTGCAGACTTAATCAAACAATTTATGACATTACAAAATCTAAATTCACCATACTACTCTTTAAAATTCAAATAAAAACATTGATATAGAATGATTAGATTTAACTTTGTTAGAATTTTGCAACAAATACACATTAGAGAATCAGCATTGTCGTCAATGAGTTTTGCAATAATAGCTTCTAAGAATACTATACACTCTGTAACAAATTACGCACCATCAGAACTTACTTTAGCGAACGTGATATATTTTACAATATCGATCTACAAAAGGCTTTACAAGACTAGTCGAGAAGCATATAAATAAAGTAACTACTTTGTACAAGTAAAGGAAAGAACTGTAAAGGAAAGAACTGTAAAGGAAAGAACTGAAAAGGAAAGTAAAGGAAAGAACTGAAAAAAGTAAGTTAAATATAATTACTAAAGCGGTGATCAATTACTAAATATAATTACTAAAGCGGTGATGTAACACCAAAGACGACACTCAATTATTTGAAGTCTACACCAAAAACGACAAACACAGCAAAGGTGCCCATAGATTTAAAGGCCCTTTACAAGTAATTAATATTAATGACAAGAAAATAGTTACATTACAAGACAATAAAACACCCATTGAAAAGACATTTCCGTAATTTAAAGCATCTTAATATTTCAGATCGATCAACAGTATTTCACAAAATCACCACTAATTCTAGAGTATTAGCGAATAAAATACAGACTGCAGAAAATCTAATTGATAAGTGGACACTAATTAAAGTTATTCCATTTCTATTACCTACATCTTGTAGTGTATCCTATCAAATTAACCGAATAAATAAAGCCATTCAGGAATCAGATCTTAAAATTGCTGCAATTGCAAAACTTATACACGTAATTGAACAAATGACTTTACTGGTTACCCAAAACGGGCAACAGTTAACTTTATAGGAAATGATTTAAAAGTAATCAGCAGAAATTTAGATGTAAACAATGCGGATAATAATGCTATTAGGCTTTTAATTAAAATGATAAAATTAAAAATATAGTTTCTAATCAAATAGTATTAACCGTTTCAGTCCATTGGGGGCATATGTGTCCAAGTAAAATTTTAATAGAGAAATTGGCATATAATTTTGGCATATAATTTGTACTGTCCCTTTACTTGGTACTTTTTAGTTTCCAAGTTTAGACAAGGTAATGTACGTAAGTTACAGCGATTAGTATGACTGAGTTGGGTTTTCTTTTTGGACGGTTAAACTTGTTCTTGAATATTTTCCAAATATCAAAGTGATTTATAGCGTTAACTTTGTTTACAATTTTGTATTATTCAACCATTTAGAGATGCAATAAAATTATTTTCTAAGGAGTCAATTTTATAATATCGAATTATTTTATTTATTTTTTTTGTCCAATTCTAAATTTGTTTATTTCTTTATTAATATGATAATATGACCTGTGTGTTGTACAGAAGTAAGGTGAGTTGTTATATTGTATAATTAACAACTAATCTCGTTGTATGTACAGGAAGTGAATAAAGACTACCACGCCTATAGTTGTGATGAATCGTTGGAATCTTCGCATACTGAAGAAAACAATGTTGCGGAAGATGACAATGAAGATGCTGAAGACATGATTGAAGAATCGGAAATTGCTGACAAAACTCGAGAATGAGAATGACGATGATGACAATTGTTCATATACAGATATTACGTGGAGTTTTGTAGTTAATAATTTTATCACCAGTACAGGCATACCTGTTGAAAGAACACCTACTATTTTATGTCAGTCGAATCGAAGTCGTACGGAATTTGAAAGACTCTTAAAAATAATTCCAAAAAGTGTCTTTATGTAATAGTCCATGGTACTAATAAGACGCTTCAAATTTTGAAGAAAAGTAATAGGAAAAAAAGAAAAACTAGGAGAGAAAAGTTGGGGAGAATTAATGACCGTTTCAGGTTGCACACGTGTAATGTCATATAACAAATTACCAGCGTTTCATATGTATTGGTCTGAGAACAAATCACTTAGAAATGATGTGATCAAAAGTACCATTACAAGCGATAGATGCCAACTTCTATTATCCAAATTATACTTCAATGAGCTTGTAAAAGCCGATATTTGTTCGGAAATGAATTACATCGAAGATATTGTAAATTGTTTCAAGAAAACATTTCCTGTCGTCAAGAGTGACAGCGCTTCTAAGTCAATTGAAGAAATATTTACCAATGAAACCGATAAAGCGTGGAATAGTGGAATAAAATTATGGACTAGATGCGTTACCGTGACTGGATATATTCATGACACAAATGTTTACACGGGAAAAGAACATGATCAACAAGAAGGAACTCTTAGGAAAAGGGTTGTACTAAAATTGGCACAGTCTGTCAGAGATGTAAACGTTACATTTTACTTCGACAGATTCTTCACCTCAGTCAATCTCGTAAGAAATTTACCTTACGCTGCAGTTGGTACCTATATGAAGAATCGTAAAAATGTACCAAAATTTTCAACTTCATTGTTACGAGGCGAGAGTGATATCCCGCTTAGTCTTGCGGGAATATTAGGCTGCCGTTGGCAAGATAGTACGGAAGTTTTAGTCCTCAGTAATTGTCACAATGAAAAGATTTCAACTGCCAGAAAGTTAAATCAAGGACGGAATCAAGAAAGAATTAAGACTGTCCGGAAGCCGTTGTCCTTTATAACAAGTTTATGGGTAGATAATGCTGACCAGATTGTTTCACTCTATGATTTAAACAGAAAGAGTGAGAAATGGTGAACAAAAGTGTTCTATAAGCTATTTATGGTTGGTATATTCAATGACTTTATTATTTTTTTCTGAAACAAAGCTCGTGAAAGTTCCGTTATTACAATTTATTATAAACTTAGCTACCCAGATGATTGCTATGGCAACAGAAAGGAAAAGAAAAATGTCAAAGAGTAGACCAACAAAAAAGGCCAAAACAATTGTAAATGTTGGTTACCATTTACTCATCAATGGAAAAAGTCGCTGAAGATGCGCAAGATGTGCGGAGGTACAAGTTGAAAAACGAACAAAAATTTCATGCAAGATATGTGATATGCCTTTGTGCATGGATTGTTTCTTCTTATATAATTCCTAATTATATCTTACATTATTAATATATTCATCACATATATAAACATTACAATAGTTTACTATACAATGTACTTGAATTTTCGTTTAATTTCTAGAAATAAAAAGTGTTTTTTAATTTATTTTTTATTTTCAAATGTATACTAAAATTCATACAAAAATTGTCTAGCACTGTTGGGTAATATTTATCCTATCACAGCGTTCTGCTGAGACATATAATTCCCGCGACGTTTATTCTGAGATTAGGTAAAAATGAAAACAAAATTATTTTATATGTTTTCTTAAATGTTTAAACAAACTAATAAATGAAAGAACAGAAAAAATATGATGAACAATAAATCGTATTCAAAAGGTTAACTGAATAGGCAATACAGAAAATTAATCCAACTATTATAAATTGAAGCAAAATTAAAAAAGAATAAATGAGCTTATACAATTGTTTAATATAAATTTTGATAAAAGTTTTGATAACTTGTTAATTTATGAAGAAATAATCACGGCAAAATCTTACTATAATAAAAATGAACTAATATTTATTATTGAGATACAAATCATTGATTCAAAATCCTAGAATTATTGTGACATATATACATTCATACGATTCACCTAGATCATCATGCAATTAAACAGTAACCGAATAATATTTAAAACCATTATGCTTGGTACCAAATACCTTATTGAAAATGATAAAAAATAATATCTGCACAATGAAATATGCCAAGAAGTTCGACCTGCTAATTATTTATATCAAACACAAGAAATAAACCAAATTAACCTGAATAGTCCTTATGAAGTTAACCTACTCTAATTTTTGAAAAACTAATAAAAATTGCAAACGTTCAGTAGAACTCCAAAATGTAAAAATCCAAAAACTATAGCATAATATGTCGATTGTAGTCACACCGAATGGAACCGTTACTCAATATTCCTGTAAATCAAATCACGAAATGACAGCCTATAATAAATATTTATATAATATAAATATTTCCTATATTATAAAAATTTCCGAACCCTGTCAAATAAACATTAATGGATAAGCTTTAATTTCACATCGAACCGAAGTCAAGAAAATATATTATTAAGAGACTTTCTGAAATGAAAGTAAATTTCAATTAATGTTTTAAACATTTAATTATTTTAAATGATAAATTTCAACTTGGCGTTGGTTGAAATATCCTATATATTAAATTGTAATTGAAGCTAATTAAATGGAAAACAAAATAAATACTTTATTTTCATATTGCAAATAAAATAGTGTTAAACTCATCCGCGAACTTCGATCAAAATTCTTTAAGTAAAATGATCTCTTTTGTCACTTGGTTCCCTGTCTTGGAATCATATTTTCGAAATGATCTATCAAGTTTAAGAAGAAACCGAAATTTTTATAAATTTACTAACAGACGATATCTGATATTTTACTAACCTTCCACCGAAACGAAGGATACAAAATAAGTGGTAAAAAATAAAACTAATATGACTGACATGGTACGTTTTTCGACAATGAGACTTAATGAATTACAGGCTTATACCTTACTGCAAAATACATTAATGTGCCTCTAGCATTATTTACTTGATACTAGTAAATCACTATTTAACATTAAAGTTACTTATGATTGTACATTGTTTCCATTTTCGCATAATTGAAGATATGAATAATATAACGATATAATTGTAACACTATAATATAGAATGACTGATATTGAAAATGATATATATTGTATTTGAAATTGCCATTGTTATAACTGAAGCAACGTATCACAGTTATAATAAACGTTTTGTTTTACACTAGTATCAACTTTATCACTTTGGGGCACTTTATATAAATGTTGATACAAATTTCATGCATACTCTTTGTTTTCCAATTTCTACATAATACATGTCATAAGCAAACTTATTGGCAAAACCGCTTCATTTACTTCACTTATTGATCGTATTGTAGTAGGTGGTCCAAAGTCCCGATTAAGATTTTAAAATTAGTGTCATTTTAAAATCAAGTTTAATGAATGTTATAAAATTTTTAAAAAGCGATTTTTGGCAAATTTATTCAAAATGTCGAAAAACGAAAAGACATTAAACTTGTGACCAGCTAGGAAGACGATGGTAATCGTAGACGAGCACTAGTTTGGTATCAAAATTGAATTTTCGCGATATGGCAATTGTTTCGGAAGATCTAGCGGTTTTGCGGTCCTCGAAGTATCAAAATGGCTAATATACGACTTTCTCTATAAATTTAATAAACCAACTTATTGTTCTAAAGCTCAACTCTGTTATATGGACACAGATTCGTTCAGACTTCATATTCAGACCGATAATCTGTATAATGATATGAAGTTGAACATTGATCATTTTGATACTTCGAATTTTCCCCGTCTAATCCTTATCAAATTCCGCTTCAAAATAAGGCAGTTTCTGTTCTTATGATGAATTTGCAGGGAATTTAATGTATAAATTTCTGGGATTAAGATGAAAGATGTATTACAAAATAGCCGACATTTCAATAACAAAATAAGTTATTGTTTTTAATATTACACATGTTATTATATATTTATAGACAGTATAGTACGTATAAAGATATTTGCACACTAAAGACTTAACATATATAGTGTCCCAATAAAAGCAAAAAATTTGGCACCATTTTTGCTGTTGTACTTTGACAGTGAAACCCCAATGACAGGTCAATGACAGACAGTTTACTCCAAAAATTAATTGTGCCCAATTTCTGGAAGACAAAATATTCCATGAGCTTCAACTGTGAAAATTGCAAGCAGAAAATATCACGGCTGTTCGTCGGAATTCAACCGAGAGACCGAGAACACAAAATCCAGCGGGCTCTAGAACTCATGCCTACAGACCATGTACAACGTATAGAGTTCGTTAATTGGGTTACTGAACAACACCACGACAAGGCGACAAGGCATTAAAAGAATGTCGTTCAAAGTAATATTTGTTCTGAAGATTTTCGGAAATAAACTTGCCTTGTTCCCAAATGATGATAAGAGATTCATTGGTAATGATGGGATCTCGGATTTAGCTTGGGGGCATTATAAGATTCCTTCATCTATTTTTTCCGAGTGTGCAATTTATGAAATCGAAATAGAAGAAGAAGGAGTTTAGATTTTATTACTATTTCATTGGATATATTCATTTTGAATATATATTGTATACGTTGTTGAATAAATAAGAGTTATTACATTTTATTGTTTTATTTTTTTGCTTATCCTTTGATCTCTATTTATCTTTTTATTTTTTTTATTTATATGCCTATACTTTGGTCTTTATTCTAACCTGTAATCTACCCTTTCACGAAAATCGGTTTATAAGATATCTGAAAACAATATAGTTAAGTCATGGATTTGTCCAAAAATGTATGTAAACCATTAATGTTTATTTCGATATCTCCTTACAAATCTAACTACTTTTTCATATAAATCTAGTTACAAATCTAGTTATTTTTTCGATTAGTCACCAGATATAATTACAAACCTAGTTATTTTTTATATAAATCAAGCGTCAAATCTAGTTATTTTTTGATTACATAATCTCAAAATTTAATGATCCGCCATCTTAGTTATCAAACGCAAATGCGTGCGACTATTTATATTAGTCCCCACAAATAGTTGTAAATCTTGTTACTTTTTAATTAAAAGCTAATGATAAATCTACTTATTTTTTGGAATCAAAATTTAAATTTCGCGCCGTTTAATAATCCGTCAATCAAACGCAAATGCGTGCGCCTATTTATGTTAGGCCTCATAATATGACAGTGCTTTTGTCATTCATTTTCAATAGTACCATTTTAAAATCTAGTTTAATAAATCTAGTATTCATATTTCTTTTTTCAAATTATATCTAGTTAGAAATTTACATAACCTCAAATAATTCACCTCATCTCGCGATGCAAAATTCAAATTTCACGCTAAAAATGTAGTGATAAATCTAGTAATATTTTCCCCCGAATTTTTTTGAGAACCGAAAATGTCTAGTCATACGCCATATTGCTTTTTCAAATGACAGCTGTCAAATTTTAGCGACCAGAAATGACCTGTCAGCACCATCTTTTTTTTTGTTTAGAACGAGTTGGGAGGCTGCTTTAGAATCGGCCCTCTCCAACAACTACTGTCCATGCCGTAGGCAAATACTGGGGAAAAGAGGCTCAAGAGCGGCCGTAGGCCGCGGCAAATCGAAGAACGGAGCTGTCCGCGCCGTAGGCAAATATGGGGGACCAAGGAATTAATGGGTTGACAAATTCGTCCATAGACGAATTCAAAAGACCACTGCAGCCTGGCGTGCTTCTCACGCCAGAGCCCTCCTTTAGAAATTAGCCGAATAGAGAGTAAAGAGCGCTCGCATGGCGGTCGTAGGCCACAGAGCTGTCCGCGGCCTGAGAAAATACGGAGAAAAAGTGAGTCAATAATGGCGAAGGCCAAGCGGACAGCGAAACTGTCCTCGCAGTAGGCAAGTACGGGAACCGGGAGATTAATTGTTTGGCAATTTTTAGGTCACTCATGTTTCATTTAATTTATCCTAAACAACTTTGGTGCAAATTTAATTTAATAGTTAAAAGGTGAAAGTTAAAACTAAAAAGAGAAACCTTTGTTTTATGCAAGGTATAACAAAATGTAGGATTTTGAGTATATGAAAGATGCGGTGGCGATCACGCCCACGAATTTGTTTTATATAGACTTGAGATTACAGTTATCGGTGCTGGCTGGATTAAATTGTTGAACGGTGCTTAGATATAGAAAACAATAATAAGTAGCTGAAGATAGCATCACGCATTGGTGAAGATGTAGAATTGATGGACACGTTGTGGAAATGGATAATCGGTTTCAAATCGCTTTCGTCGAAGTAGTATCTAACAAGGCGTCAATGGTGCTGTTCTAGGGTTACTGTTCTAGGGTTGCTGAGTATAGAATAGGGTCGGTGGTGGTGGAACGTCGCCTGGAGTGGTTGCTGGGATTGGTGAACCTAACGCTGAAGGATAATCTTCCTGTTCGTTGGATGCCTGTTCGTTGGATAATCTTCCTGTATCTGTTCAGGCAAGTCTAATATGAGGCCTGGAGTACGCCGACGACGTGGGTGGTTATATACCACTGGAGTCTGTTTGTGATCGTCCCCGTTGTTCTCGCTTGTGCGGTACTTTTCGGTCAATTTCTCCTTCTCACGGCGGGCTCCTCGTCTTCGCATCGGGACCACGGTCATATGAGGGAGAAAGAAAAATAAAATGTGAGATAAAGAGTAGAAAAATAATGAAGACAATATATTTCAGGATGGATTTTAAATACATGATGTTTGTATGATAATCTACTGAATATGTGCTATAACGCTAATTAGAACAAATCAGATGACGGTTGCGATAGCGCTCGCTGACCTAAAAGTAAATATGGTCGTAATTAAGAATTTAGATTTAAAATTAGCGCTATAATTTTCACCGACTACACCAATTCAAAAATTGCGTCTCCTTGATATTAGGATGGTGCTATTACGACGGATGGATCTTTTATATGAAAATATCTGGTAGGGAACTCTGTGTACCCGATTGCTCCAGGGACGTTGGTTCGAGAAAAAGTTTTGCTAAAATTATTAGGAAGTTTAGTACTACGACTAATAGGAGAACATCTTTGATCCGTTAGAAATTTTAAGGATCAATATTGCATTATCTTTCTGTAGAAATTTTACGATAAAATATGCCTGCTAACCAATTAGAGATCAATCCAACAAAAATCGTAGTTAGCCCCTAAAATGTAGAGGTAACCAGTAAGAATAACTTAGACTTGCGGAACTATTAAAATAACGACTTTTATGGGGATTAAGGAAATCAAAATGGAAAATTGGGATTGCAAGAGTATATGGGAGGACGGTTGAAGTAGAAGGGATGACAAGGATCTTTGTTACGATTTATGTGAACAAATGGTGGAAGGATATGATAGGAGATTCAGTGAAGATGTAAGGGAGAATGGAGAATTATGCGACAGTTTGGTGATTATGGGCGATTTGAGTGTGCGTATTGGAGAAGTATGGGGAAGAAGTGTGGGATGCGAAGATGTGTATGTGGAGAAGAGTTTTAATAACAAAGTTGTGAATGCGGAGGGTACACGGATTTTGAAGTGGGAGGAGGCATGGCTGTGGGAAATAGATGTTCAAAAGGTAACTGGGAATGCAATTTGACATTTAAGGGTCATGGAGCGTTTCAATTGTTGCTTATGTTGTGATGTGTGAGAACGCGGGGGAGTGTCTACTGAGTATCAATGTAGGAGAGATGTTTGAATCAGACCATTTCCCGATAAAATCTGTATGGAAAATAAATGACTGTGAGGATGAAGGACAAGAGAATATATCGAAGAAGGACATAAAGGGGAAGTAGGGTATGTATGCATTGGTGTAGTTAAAAGGGAAATGAATGAATGTAAGAAGAATATTGATTGGGATAGTTTGAATAATAGAAAAGATGTGAATGGAGTGATTTTAAGCATGCTTGAAAAAAAAGGGAAGAAGAAGATAGATGATATAAAGGAATCTGTGCATTAGGAAGTTGATTAGCAATGGATTAAAAACAAAAAGGTCAGGGAGAGTTTGAGGAAAGTTAGAGCTGGCGAGGAAGAATGGGAACTTTATAACTATGCAAAGAAATAGTTGAAACTGGAAGACATTAAACTGCAAGACATTATAGACATTAAAGAGAGGGATAGAAAAGAGAAGATGATTAATTAGGGAAGATAATGAGGGAGAATGATATGTGGAGTTATAGGAGGAGTACAGGGATTATGGGAAGGAAAAGAGAGAGAAGTACAGTTAGAATAAAAGAATGGGAGGAGAAGTGGAGAAGGGAAGTACCAATGGAGGGAAATTGGGAGGAGTACTTAGTAGGTGAAGTGGTGACAGGAGAATATACTTGCTATGATTGCGAAGTTGTGGAGATAAGTGTTGAGAAGGTAAGAATGAAGTGAAGAGATTGAAAAGTAGGTGGTCTGCAAGGCCAAATAGAGTGCCGGTTGATGATTGGGCGTGTATGAATGAGAATGGTTTAAATGCTTTGGTTAGGGGATGAATAAAATTTTGACAGGAGAAGAAAGAGTGCCAGAAGAATGGAAGAGGGGGGAAATTGTGTATGTGTATAAGAGGGGTAGTTAAGTAGATGTAGAAAGTTAGAGGGGAACAAAATAATGGATGGGTTATACAGAATGTTTGCGAGGATTATAAATAGGAGACTGGAAGAAAAAGTGAAGAATAAAGGAATATTCTCACACTCTCAACGGGTTTATTAATGGTAGGGGAACTGCGGATAGTTTAGAGGAAATTAACTACGTCATAAATAGGCCGAAAGAAGGAAGTTGTACCTCCTATGTACAGATTTGAAAGCGGCGTTAGATATGATTAAGGGAGAAACTGTGGGCGAGAATGGAGAAGATAGGAGTATCGATAAAGTTAATATGATAAGATAAGGAATGATAAGGTTAATAAAGGAATTGTTTGAGGGTACGAACTTTAGAGCAAGAGTGCATGATAGGTTGTCTGGATGATTTGGGACCAAAAGGGGTGTTACATTGGGATGCCCGCTTAGTGCATGCATTTTCATGGGTAAAAGATAATAGAGTGTGTGAAGAAGTTTAAATATCTAGGTTTCGTTTTCTCTCAAATGGGTCATGCAAGGAACATGAATAGATGGTATTGATGCATTGTGCGGTGGTATGTACCGTGAAAGTAAGAGAAGAATAAAGAGAGTGGTAGTTGTATGCATGAAAAGGATGCTGGGATTGGAAATTAATACTAGGAATGAAATAGTGACGCAGGAGACAGGAATTTATAAGTATTGGATGAGTGGAGTGAAAAGAATGGTGAATTTGGAAGAAAAAGTATTGAAGGATGTAGAGTGCAAGTTGGTGAAAGAAGTATACAGTGAAGGGATGATGAAAGTAGGAAAGAGTAGTGGTGAGAATGTATGGATTGAAAGCAGAAAAATGTTGAAGAGGAGAATTGGATGGTCGACAAGTAGGGTATGAGAAGATAGGAGGAGGGGATATTGTGGTGGCATTTATTGAAAGGACGCGAAATGTTGAGAAGCAAGGGCGGTATGGCAAAATTAGTGAAAGTAGGTATAATTGCAGATATAGATGGATTATGGATGAAGAGGGCATAGCTTGATATTTAAATTCAGGGATGAGCATGCAGGATAAAAGAGTAATTGTTAGGTTTAGAAGTGGGAGTGAGGAAGGGTGAAATAAGCATTGGATGAAAGAGGAAGATAGATTGCGTACCATACCTAAAATAATGAGAATTGGAATCTTTGGATGAAGGAATGTGAGGGGACTAAATGAAGTGCGGATGATAAAGATTAGGGGGAAAACTGGAGGGTCAGCTTAGGGAAAGAAGGAAATGGAATAGGAATCATGAAGAAGATTATGGTAGAGATTAATAAATGTAAATATATGAATGAAAGAGATGAGATGATTGAAATGTATTGAATAGGGAGATGAAAGGAACTATGAAATTTTAAGAAAAGATTGATTAAGATAGGGCTTGGTTGGAGATGATGGGGAGAAGTTATAGATAAGAAAATGAGAGAGTTAGTAGAGTATGTGGCAAAAATGGGAAGATTTAAAGAAGTAGAAAATAGGAAGCAGGATGGGGTAGTGAATATAGAAAGGGGGAGTAGAGTGATTGATGGGATGAGAGTTAGCCTTCCTTCTTCCTCTTCCTAGAAGAGAATATATGAGAATTTTTCTATTATTTTATATTAATTGTGATATACTATTACTAATATGATTGATGTGAAGTTAATTCTGCTAATATTATGCCAATAACAGTCTTTTATTTATTTTTATTTTATACGATTTTTGCGAAAGTAATTCCTCGAAGTCCAAAAATAAGGAACAAATGCACCTGCATTCGAAATTAGTACTTTTAGTGCCACAACGCTTCACGGTATATTTTCCTCTTGTATGGACCTTGTATGGATGCAGGTGTTCAATAGCAGGTCTTCGCGTATTAAGTCTCTAGGTGACCAAGTTTTTATTTAGCGAATTTATATATTATATCCACATTAAGTTTAGTTTGTTTAATCGATTTATATTAAATTGTAGGGCCACTTCTGACATTAATTAATTGAATTAATTTACATGGTATTTGTTATCCGATTCCAAATTAAGTTGTCAGCCTTTAACAACTAAAGTTAACACCAGCTAATGATACCTAAAGATCCAGGTCTGGAGCCGGCTCAATAGTCCTAATGGAACCAAACTTTTTGTACTTATGGACCTCAAACAATGCTCATGTTTCAAAATCAGGGAATTGAAAATTTTACCGCATCCTACATCTTTCACATGTGCTATATGTAATACGTAGATATGTGGTATGTGGAAAGACAAAGAAACGCAGTACATGATTTATCAAAATTTTATTGAATGAAAAAAAAAATTTATTGTTTTAATGTTAACTCTATTTTAGTAAGTAGAATAAAACAAAAAGAAACTAATTTTGGAAAATACTTTATCTACATTTTTCAAATGTATATGACTTGGTGCCAGTTATTTGTGAAAATTTCTTTTTCATGCATTCCATGAATGGTGGTAATTTGCAATAAAACACTTCTCTTTGCTGTCTATACTTTTGTTTTCTCCGTATGAATTCATCACCAAAATTTACAGTTCTGTTTCCAAATTTGCATTTTAGATCTAATTTAATAAAGCTATTAGTTATTCACTTATTAATGATAAATACCGATATTTAAATTTATTTTCATTTAACAACAACAGAAATTTATTGAGAATATAGAGAAACGTAAAGATATCCGCCTCATAACTAGCTGGGAAGACGATGAAAATCGTAGAGGAGCACGCAGTTTAATCGCAAAAATAAATTTCCGCGATATGGCAATATTTTCGGAAGATCTTGTTGCAGTTCATTTATCACCCGTAAAGTATGTTTATAATAAACCCATATATATCGGTTTTGCTCTCCTCGAAGTATCGAAATGGTTAATGTACGATTTCTTTTATAATTTCATTAAACCAACTTATGGTTCGAAAGCTCGATTCTGTTATATGGATACTGATTCGTTCACACTCCATATACAGATCGATAATTTGTATAATGATATGAAGTTAAACCCACTCGTTGTTGTTAAATTTTATCATATCTTAATCTATCAAATACTGCATCTCATTTTCTTCGTCATTCACATCTTCATCTAAGCCTGACTCACCATCTAAATTATTGTCACTTTGGTAATCTATATCTTCAGTCAACTTCGGTTGTGGTTGTAGACATTTTTTTATAAAGCACATCCACAACTGCTAAATGGATTTCATAGGAGTGACATATTTGATGATAAACACCATAAACACCCATTAGTCGACCCATCTTTTTCATTATAGATGCACCATCGGTAACGACTGCAACAATATGCTTATGTAAATGCCCATAGAGTTGCAAGAACCAAAGTAGGTAAAGAAGTGTAATAGGGTAAAGTAAAATGTTTCGAAATTAATATACAATTATTATTTGTGTCTTTGAAAAAATAACTCCAATCGGGATTCGAACCAGAGTATCTCAATTTCATTATATTAAATTATATATTATTCTGAGTTGTACTCATTACTTTATTCATTGACTTAGAGCCGGCTGGATTATATACAGCATTAAATAGAAATTAATATATTAAGATCAAAACGCCTCCTGCTCCTTCTCGAAATACGCACGATTGGTGATCTGACAGCAGTGTCGTGTAATACAATTCTTGTTTAAAATAGAATCATATCCTAATCGACATTTTAGAGCGTTTAACACATACGGAGATTGCTTGTTCTTTGAAATTATCATCCCGATAGTTTTAGTGGACAGAACACCCGACCGGAAGTTGAGAGTCTCAGATTCGAATCCAGAGCGAGGTTATTTTTTCAAAGACACAAATTATAATTTCGAATCCATTATATAAATATAAAATATATCAAAACTATTTAAAAATGCTTTGCATTTAAAGGTATCACATGTAGGAGTTCAAGGAAGTCCTACTTGTGAGAGTCGGTTATATCTAGAAAATGGCAACGAATTGGATAACTCAGAAATAGTGGATGTCAGTTGTATCTGGAAGATGGTAACTCAGAAACAGTGACTAATTCGATTGTAGGTACTTACCCGGATTTTGTCCTCTTTTGCTTTTGTTATATCTTCATTTCCAGCTAAAACAAAAGAATGGATTTCGTCTGAAGCGGTATTAGTATAATGTAATAAAAATGGTGTTATTTAAACATATAAGTACCAGAATGAACTTAGTGTTGCAATAATTATACACTCTGGGTCGCACATGCCATTTTCTAAATACCGTATTAAATAATAAATAAAATTCCAGCAAATATTTGGACTACCTAAACTTTAGAACAGCGGATGATCAAAAATTAAAAACACAGCGTGACTTCTAAGTTAAATGTAGTAATTTATTAAATGAATTTTTATGTAACTATAAATGATCAATAACAATATGTGCGTCATGCATTTGGATCTTTAGAACACTAACCATTAATTAGGCGCATAAAGATAATCACACAATTAGTCACATGGGGTCTATAGTGACCCCAAAAAATAATCAAAAATAGTAAAAGTCTTTATTATAATTAACTTTAAGAAACAAAAATATAACCTGGATTTTAAGAGGATTGCCTTTGCATTTGACAAAAATAGCAGTTTTTTACAAATCGCGCGAAGCTCTAGCGTCGTTACTTC
>WYDF02268922.1:0-18278 GCA_009867245.2 Adranes taylori | reverse complement strand
ATGTGGGAAACGCGGGAAGGGAGTAGAATTGTAAGAAATTTGGGAAATGAAATATGAGATTTAGTTAATGTTAGTGAATTTCAGTTAGTTAGATATAGATAGATATATGAATGTTAAATAGGGATCTTTTATATAAAAGTAGATTTTAAGTTAATTGTATTTTATGTATGCCAATAAAGGTAATTATTATTATTATTATTATTATTATTTGGCAAATCAATACTCATTTAAATTAGTGGATGTTCATCATAAATCATCAGGATACTAGTTCCTTGAACATTACATAACTCTACATGTTACATATTGTTGTTTGTTGCTTTATACATAATACCAGGGGATATCTGGAAGATGGGAACCACGGTTCCTAGACTCCAAGATATATCTAATAAATATTCAATGTAACCAATTTATTATTTGCTTTGAGATCGGTGAGGTTATTTGGAGGATAAGAACCACAGTGCTTATACTCCGAGATAACTCCAAAAAAACATCTGACTTTATTTCTTACTTAATGAATTTACGTTTATATTGAGCACATTAAGGTCCCATTCATTTAGTAAGCCGCTGCCCCCTTCAGTAAATAAATCCTCCGGTATAATATAATTGAAACATTGTACTAGTTTAAATTACAACAATTTGATATCACAACTACATAACTGACATATTTATGATGCTCAAAGATTATTAAATTTCATACGTGTTGAAATATATTTCATCTGGCGGCGTTAATAATAAGATAGATAGCAAAGTAGCATAAGTAATAGCTTACAATTTTGCGTGCGTAAGTCCACCTTTAAAACGGTGTCAATTTATAGCACGCGACACACAAAAATGTTACTAATTAGGTAATCATGACCAACTGAATGCATGGATGTTTAAAGGTCTAATTACTCAAATACCCCAAGTCATTGATAGTAGAACATGCAGAAATTATTTATTTGTGTACAGTAACTGTACCATAGAATTTGTATATATAGAGTATTTTTTATAGTAAAAACAAGATTTCTAATTTAGATGTCAAGCAGTGTGTTTCTATTATCCAGTACCCGCTTTCCTAAAAGTAGTTATACCACCATTAGTATCACTAGGTGCGGTAAAACAAACTTTAACTGCTGTCATCGAGCCATCAAGGTTAAATAAAGCATTTACATCGCTACACACTTGTTCAACGATTATTACATTAAATTATTTTATTAGAAATATATCTTAATTAAATTTACATATCACTATTCTTGAATTTGTTGGTTTTTTTATTACATAAATATCGTCTATTATTTAGTGGTTATTTAATTCTAGGTTTATGTGAGTTGTGTATAGTTTATTGTTTATTTTTTTTTTGATATATTAAATTTATTATTGTACTTACATGTAGTTAATTTATCGTAGGATCACGAGGCTTGTTTCTATTTTGCTTTAACATAATTATTATACACTAGACGCCGCTTAGTAGAATCACTTTGAGACCGGTTAAAATGATTCTACTAACCGACTGATTCCAGTAAGCAAAGAATTAACGGCATGGTAAAAACGTAAACTAATATTCAAGAAGCCAATACACTTACATACGTACATTTAATATGTATAAAATCGAGGGTACTGGACTCTTTGCCTTAGAATAGCTAAGGCATCATACGTACATTTAATATGTATAAAATTGAGAATACTGGACTCTTTGCCTTAAAATAGCTAAGGTATCAGCATCTCCCTGGTTTATGGTGGTTTCTGACGCATATCTTCCTCCTCCTCCTCTTCTTCCATTGCCTCATCGCCGCTAGTAGTCTCAAACTCACGATTCATCGCCGCTTTGCAAATTTCTTCTTCAGTGACTGCAACAGCCCTTTGAAGAATCCTATCGATATTTATCCACTCTTCAATGCAATCTTTAGAGAGGTCAGTTTGCTTTGGAACAATTAATTTTTCTTGATTCTGATTTTGAGTGAACCCACTGTGCTGGAAGCAGTTCCTAATTGTTATTCCTTCCAGTTGATTTCACGCCTCATTTGCCAAATGTAGGGCACCAAGGACAATTATTTTTTTGGCGATTTCGTATGTACGAGCATTTTTACGATTTTCAATTGCTTCTCTCAATCACGGTGAGGACGTTCTTCCTCATTCTGCCCTGTAGTGCGACTTAAATAGTCTGACAATTCTTGAACACAGGGCTGAAGCATTGAGGTTGTGTTCGATGAAAAATAAACAATGTTGCTGTGTTTTCAATTCAGATCAACCACTTGAGTTGTGCAATTGTCGATCAGCAATAAAATGTTCCGCTGAAGTTGCTTGTCCCAACTAACAAGCCAATCTTTGAAAACGGAACTAGTCATTCAACCATTTGAATTAGCAGTGAACTCTACTTGAAGGCTCTTGGCACCCTTAAAGCTGCGTGGTTTCTTACCTTTTCCGATAACCAAAAGCTTCTTTCTCTCTACTCATGGTAGCGCAACAGAGAACGGTGAGGCGCTTCTTGCAAGTCTTGTCCCCTTGGCTTTTCAGGCTTCAGGTTATACATGTGCTCCAGAAGGGCTCTAAAATAGAGCCCAGTTTTGTCAGCGTTGTACACGCCGGATGGGAGGTACTGAGCAATGAGGGCTGGCTATTGCTTTTCCAACCATACCTTGCCCGATTCATGGTCAGATTCGCCCACCTGCCCATATGCCTTGACATAACAGATATTTTCTCTTTTCTTCCAACGATGAAACCAAAACTTTCGGTTGCAATAAAATCATCCTTCTCCATCTTCTTGGGCAAGCTTTCTGACGTAATAGCGGTCCGGATAGCCTTGCGTCATGTTCCTTTGATTTCAAAGACCACTCCTTCAATGCATACTCACATCTTTTTCCTTTTCTTTTTCGAATTTTGCTCTCATTGCTTAATGTGGCAGTCTCTAAGGAAGTTGTCTCCAAGTCTTTAATAGATCTTATTACAGCAATGCCTACATATAATTATCTCTCGTCTGGCTCAGAAAAGTTTGGATTCTACTAAACGACCTAGGTGATTTTAATACCGAAGAGGGTGATACCGACGAGGGTTTAATACCGAAGAGGGTGATTTTAATATGTATTTAGATCGAGCGTACCAAGCCCTAACCATTTTGATTCCAATGATTGGTTGATTCTACTAAGCAGCGTCTACTGTACTTGAAAAATGGTATCTCCACTTGTCTGTTGCAACTCATAGCGTGGATGAATTCTTTGAGTTGCATTCGGAAATTTCTCATCCACATAGCAACATGTTGCTCTGCATCTTTCTAAAATGAAGTGGTCTCCACCGCGTCCACCTTCTAATATTAGGTGTGATTTGGATTTTCTTTCATTGCGATCAAAACTGTGAAGGCATTTCTTGGGTGCTCTAATACTTTTATGATGCATCAAACTGCAACTCATTAATCTTGATCAGTTTTTAGTATTCGGTACCTACAGCAACGATGTTAAATCCGTAAATGTTTAAAAATATTTTTTTAAAAATATAAACAATATTTTAATTTCAGACACATGGTCACCATAAAATCAATATGACGTTGATTTGTCCGTACTTTATTAATACTGGAATGTTTGCTGGTTGTAAACCGAGGAATTTTCCAATGCTCGAACCCAAAACAGTTGCGAAACGATTGATTGAAGCAATTAGATATAATGAAGTTTATGTAACAATTCCCGAATGGTCCGGTTATGTCTTGCAACTGAAAAAGTACGTCTAAAGAAATATTTTGATACAATCTAATTATTTTTAATAACTTAGTTACTAAGTGACTACTATAAAATGGAAAAAAAGATATGATTTATTAAAAAGTATCTCCAATTTTAGTTTCATGCCAAGTAAATTAGCTTGGGCTTTCATCTACCGTATAATAAAAGGTCCACAAAGTATGATGGGTCTACGCGTTTATCAGGAAGCCAAATCCGAAGAACAATCGCCACCACAGGATTCAATTGAAGTTATATCGCCCACCGCTGATGTGGCGGCCGCTTAAAAAGAACAGTAATAAGTATAACAAAAATGTGAGAATGTTATAAGTACTATTGAAAAGTCATTGCAGGGCAGTTTTCTCAAGTTGAAAGTTTTGCAAGCACACTGAAATGCGATAGTTATTTTCCAATAATTAATAAAATTTAAGAAACTGAAAATTTAAGAAACTAAATGCTTGCCTTCTTTTGAAATTTTAGTTTGCAAATATTCGTAGGCGAAAGTGTATATGCCTATGACATGCTTGATAGGAATTATTATATTACATAAAATTAGTCATAGACAAGCAAATATAGTCATAGTAAATAAGCATTTAATTTATTATTTTAAGCTTTAATTTGTTATTAATGTATTTAATGTTCTAGTGAATAACAAAATAATTAATAAGTTCTTGATAATCTGATAAATTCATTTCTTAAAATGAATAATCTAATCAATTCATTCAGCAGATAAATAAATCAAATCTAATCATTTTCTTTTAATTTCTGTTCAAATTTATTTTAAAGCTTCAAAATAAAACAAAGTTATGGTTGAGGAATACGTCCGTGCAATTAATCATTCTCCTTCATGTTCCTTGTGATTATTTCTTGCCATGAGGGTTCACGCAAAGGGTTTGCTCCTTTGAGGGCTCACGCACGTATCCTTTATGTTGAACCAATTCGTTAGGTAACCCAGCAAGTCTTGCTCACTTTGGAATGAAACACCACGAAGCACATTTGTGACAGTGAGCAACATTTAAGAAATAATCAGAAGCCGCCAAGTCCAAAGTGTATAATGGATTAGAATAACATCTCAACCGATCTCCATTTCGGTGAAATTTATGGAATACAGTAGGAAGTTATCATGTTAGAAAATCCTACATCGAGTATTTGGACGTTTCTCTGCGACTGTCAAATACCGTTACAATTATACATAATAAACATCAGCAATGATGGTATGATTGCTTTCCACCAATTCTCAAAGGATAATACCCTCCATGTCCCACCAGTTATGCGGCAATAGCTTAAGAAAATGGCGATCTTGGTTGTTGATCTTTGCCAAATCATTCTCTTCACTCCTTTAAATTCCCAAATGTAGAAATCACGTTTAATCTACAGTAAAAAGTAACAAAAAAAAGCGTCAATGTTTATAGTTACTGCAACACTAATAACAGGTAAGCAATGAAACACCTGATCAATTTTGATTTTCTGAGAAAGTCTACACGGAACGCATGCGTTAATTTTTAGACTTCTATCGCCTGCAAGTGCTTGATAACTCCAAATGGTTCTCGCACTAATGTCTACTACATAACCGGCATTAATATTTCTAGCCATCTGAGCCATAAATTCTATTTATTTTATTTGCAGGGAGAATTCGCCTTAAGCGAGTACACCGGAGGACAGTTTACGAGCACTGTGACCCCCAACACAGCGATACCGTTATCACATATGATCACCAAGTTAATCGGATATTACTGTCGTCCCTGTTTTATACACTATAATTTGTCGTAATATGTAATCTCTACTAGAGACCCGCGTTTTGCGTGTCTCCAGCAATCTGGCCTATTGCTGATGAATCATAAATTCTTTTCTTGCTCGCTTTAATTCTTAAGAAGACTACTACAAGTTCCCTAAAAGGCTGGAAGGCCGCTTGCAACTATTTTTCATTTCCGAATAGTGATTAAAGTGTTGGCTTCTCCATGTACAAGCTACGTGTGGTCAACGCAGTCCAACCTTAAGGATTCTTGAGTCACAATTAAAGACAAAAAATATATGATTTTCAGAGATATGTATTTTTGTCAACCTAAGGCTGCATGATGTATAGGCGTAAAAAATCAATTTATACAGGAATATCTCAATAACAATCCAGAAAGAGAATAATTAGACCTACAAGAAAGGTAACAGTTGGTGATGAGCACTACAGGTTTTATCAAAATACTTTTTTGAATATCGTTGAATTGGCCCCGTAAAATATAATGTATAAAATTGTTGTAGGATGCTGACCAAAATTGTACAATAAATGAAACTAAATTTTCATTGCGAACGTTTTCAATATATAAATATCATCATCAGGTAAATATCAATACAAAAACACTATCAAAAAGGCATGTGTCAAATTCACACAATAATAGAAAAACAATAATAGAAAAACAATTATATTAATAATCAAAAAACACTTAAGAGTCAAATATCTCAAATATCAACAACTATCTCAAGGGCTATTGATATTATTAATAATAGCAATAAAGGTAAGATCCTATTGTGGAAAAGATATGTTGATGATTGTTTTATTTTGACAGAGGATCTGTCTAATGTGTCAACTTTATCACTAAAGTGGAAAAAAAGTTCAACAAGCCCTTACGTCAAATCGTCTTTCTAGACTCTTCCTTACTTGACTTTAAAGTAATGATCCAAAATTAATTACGAGGTAAGTGTTATAGTAATTTAGTAATTTAGTAACGTAGAAGGAAATTTGTCATTATCCATAAGGCAATTTGTCTTTATCCGCTGGTCAACTACATCATCCCTTGGTTAGATATGCAACTGGTAAGGTCATTAAAAGGAAAATGTAGTTATTTCCCAGCATTCCAACAATAATTAGATTCATATTTGGTGGTTATCGGATATCGCATCTAGAATAGATGTAGTTGCAACTGTCACACTCTGCAGGATATAGAGAAAAGGACCGAGACCCAAAGTCGTATACGAGTGAGGAGTTTAAAGGGTAGAGCCCCGCTCTATTATAAGCATACAAAAAATATTTTATAAAATAAAGATCTACATTTACAGAAGTACTTCTAGCCAAACATTTGGTAATAAAAACCTCATAATCCTAAATAACCTCATTTATAACTCTTAAGCAAATGTTGACCTATATGTATTCTCAAGCAAAATATGTAAATTTTATTTTCTTTTTTGTATAAATCATGATATGTTGGAGAAATACGATGTCATTATTGAAATCAACAGTCTAGAAATATTAAAAATCGCTTTTCAAATATAAAACAGCTCTTAACAATATGTATTTATTTACACTTATAAGAGATCATAAAAATAATCTAGTCCTTGTCCTAATTCCCATATTGATATTCCAGTTCCTAATTCTTTGGCCAAATTTAGTCTTTTATTAATGGAATGAAGAGTTGGATAAAAAACAACATGTTTGTCATCTTTATGCCTAAAAAAGAAAAATACAATGAAAACTTTAGTCGAAGAATCTAGATCGTCAAACCGTCTTCCTTACTTGACTTCGAAGAAATGTTCCATGGAATTCCCATCGTACATGAGTTTGTCACCACCATTCGTATGATGATTATGATAAAACGCTCTCAGTAATTCTAAATAGTCTCCGGCAACAATTGGACCACCACCTACCGATTTATAAGAATTACCATAAAAATTTAAACCGGTAAGAATTTTATCGCTAGGATTCGCTTCTGATGTGGTCAGCGAGCGTATACTACTCTCAACCCATTCAATGGGTGCATTGGGACCTAAAGCATTTACATTTAAAAACTAATTAAAATGTTCCAGGAAAAAAGTTCATTTACCCGGTCTATAAACATTCGAAAAGTCATAAGTCATCAACGAATATCCTGTTACATAATCGTATAATTCATCATACGCATCATTATCGAATGACATTTCATTGCCGCGTTTTGGCGGTATTACCAAAATAAAATCAAAATTTTGATCCGAAAAACTTTTACCTGAAATTCAACTACTTAACATAATCAAAATTCTATAGCGTTATTTGCGTACCCATAACACTTAAAAACCTAATTAGTGACTTTTTAATCTTAAGCATCGCTAAATTGGACCATATTTCAATAACCATACCACCAAATTTATACTTTTTACAGGTATCAACCAATAATGTGCTAACTTGCCGCTGATTTTCAACATTTTTTAATAATTTTATTATGTCTTGACCACGCCAATTATCAAATAAAAGTCTTGGAACAACTGTAGATTAAAAATAAATCGTTTAGTTTCTTAATATAATTGACAGCAAATTACTATTCTATATTTCTTAAATAAA
This sequence comes from Adranes taylori, assembly GCA_009867245.2. Taxonomy (NCBI): domain Eukaryota; kingdom Metazoa; phylum Arthropoda; class Insecta; order Coleoptera; family Staphylinidae; genus Adranes; species Adranes taylori. The sequence continues at coordinate 10,295 of WYDF02268922.1, read as the reverse complement.
TCAAATAAAGGCCTTACTCTTAGTTCCTGTTTTGTTTCCAGCTTTTTTTACGTCTTTCATCCAATTTTCATCAATGTCATGAGTACCTTTTATATCATATGCATCATCTACACATTGAATCTGCAACCACACTGGACTTATATGAGTAAATTTATTAGAAAAAAGTTTTGCGACATCGTAACCATGATTGTTCCACTAAAACATTAAAAAGTGCTAAGTGCAAATATCTGGAAAAATGAACTGCTTGCTACCAATAAAATATTTATAAAACTACGTTCATTTTGTTTTGTTCTATTATTGCATAATACAATGTTCAAAAGTTAAGATATTTAAACGTTATAATTTATTGAACAAAGATTATTATAAGTCAGCAAAGATCTTAACAATTAATAATTTTCCTAACTTGCCGGACCCAAATTGAAATATTTTGTCATTCTAATGGGAAATACATATATGTAGTTGTTGTAATATAATTTTACTCTAAATTACCATAAATAATTTCTATAAATTTAATAATTGAAATATATTTATTTTAATTTTTTATGCAAATAGAAATGTACCATATGTTGTAATACAAATGTGATAAAATTTTACGGCTTTTGTAGATGTGTTTTAGGTAGATAACATATTGACAAAATATATGAAACAATACATTGTAAGTAATTCAAAATTTGGAAACAACTCATTTTGAGAACTATATAAAATAATACACATAGAATTCCAAATTTGGAAAAAACTCATTCTGAGAATTATATAAAATAATACATATAGAATAGAAGCAAAAGTATTTCAGCATATTAAGATTCCGTGCAAAAATAAATATAAAATAAGTTAACATAATCAGTTTAGAAAAAAAAATGACACACACATATGTATGTAATAAAATATATCTTTAGTAAAACTTTTTTGATAACAAAGGGCACATTTCAAGGACAAAAGACATAGAGGAAGTATTTTAAATTTTCTTTAAATCTTTATATTCAAAGTACTTCACGGTTGTTAAAACCGTGAAGGTAATAGAAAAAATAAAAAGGAAATAAACGATATATTTTATAATGTATAAATTCTTTGTACAAAGGTAAAATTATTTATAACATAAATATATTTTGTTAGCATAAGCAAATCATGTAAGCATAAGAAAATTTTGTAAGCATATCAAGCCGATTAATTTCTACTATTAATCTATAGAAAGTTGCAAAGCAAACACAAATGTTTTATTTATGGATGAAGAAAAACTTACCGGAGTAACATAACCTAAAACAATATTTTCCAACTTATTGTTATCCATTTGCTCAAAATAAGCCGCGTGATTCTGTAATATATCCTTCGAATGGATCACATGACTGACTAAGTTTTTATCGAAAACAGAGTAGTTTTTTGGACCACTCAAAGTTTTAATGTCTTTCACCGCTTTTGATGGCTTTGGCGATTTTGGTGTTAAAGTACATTGCACGTAAAGACAACAAAATAATATCCCCAACGTAAGTGAAAAATTCATAATAACGTACAACGTACGCGTTATATGATTTTTCAAAATGTTAGTCCGCTAGTCACTCTATATCTTAATTCAGCAATTAGCAGTTTTCCTTGGCCGATTTGTGGATTTAGCTCCGTTGTTCTGTTCAGTGAAGTTAACTTTCTTCACATTTTACTTTAATTGGGATTAGGCCCATTTACTATACTACTACTCAAAATTAAACAAAACCATTGTAGGAATAATGTATTGTCAATATCAAGAAGTTAATTTATAAAAATTACATACAGAATTAACAACATAAATATTACAAAAATTAGTTCATTACGTGGCCATACACACACGTTCTTTCCTTCGAGCAATCGTGGCGACCTATAACGTCACGAAAGAAAAGGTGATTATTCACACACATTCTGTCCGTCTATTCGTGGCGCGTTTGAAAACAGTAATCAGTTGCGATAATGCCGACGCCGTAGCGATGTGGATAAGATGCATGACTTCCATGACAGAAGGTCGACGTTAAAACACATAGTCGGTGATAAGCCTACACTGCAGAAATAGGTCGACTATAATTAAGTATAACACTTACGATAGTAATCATATGGTCGCGCAGTGAACGTAAGAAGGTATTTCTAAGTCTTTCTTGCAACGTTCTATTCTACGTGACAAGCCAAATGACATTTTTGCATATACACCATTCATACAACTTTACCTTTGACAGCTAGTCATGCCGCTCCAACATGTCAGGAATCCTTTGACACATTTTTTTAGCAATTGTTGCGTGATTAGCTTGCCACGATGTATACTTCTATATCCGTCGTTTTGACTTCATCAATTACTTTGTTATTTTTGTGGTGTGTGCAGTTTTGTGGAAATGTCAAGTAAATTTAAAGTTAATCAAAGTTTTTCATAATTATTACAGTAAATATATAATAACTAATTGAAGATTTATTGAAAACAACATACGACGAAGAAACTCCTTTAATCACTTTTCAAGAAATAATGCCATTCAGGTATCGTGAATAATAATAGTTGTCAAAACCAATAACAAAAACACGAATTGTCATATTGGAATAATAATGGTTGATGGATAAAAATCCAAAACCAAAACTTGTTGAAGAAGAAGAAGAAGTTATTTTTGTGTTTGGTTATATAAACGTTTCGAAATATTAAAAGTTAAAGATGATGAAGTGTCACATCCGTATCTCAAAAATTAAACTAAGATTTAATTGCATTTTTTTCGACAATTGAGAACACTAATTGAATATTAGTGCATCCTACTCCGCTCAATTTATTAAACCGATATTTATCATAAAAATGATAGGTAATTATTCTAAAAAATGATAAGCAATTATCATGAAAAATATAAGGTGAAAAGAGAGTCATAAACCATGTTGAAGGGATACGTCACAATAGGACAAAACATACATCGTTTTAACTTATAAAGTGCTATAGAGATATGCGTTTGCTTTATATTAACTACAATACATGATTACTTAAATATTCTGGAAATGTACTCAGCTAAAGATGTGCTTTAAAGAGGTATAATGTTCACCTACAAAGATATGCTTTTGCTTTTCATCATCTAGAATACATGATTACTTAAAGATTCAGGAAATGTACTCAGCTAATTTTATCAATGTTATGGCCCTGCATTTATTCTAATTTGAGCGAATTAAATCCAGGATAACGTTTTTTTTAACAAATCAATTTAATTTTGATGTTATCATAACAATAAATCTTTTGTAATTGTAGTTTTAGGACATTATGTCTCTTCATCAGTTTCAATCAAGGTACCATTCAAATTTTAGTGATAGGCCTTTAATGTCGGTAAAGAATATAATCCGACATTAAAGAATCATAGAACACAAGAACATTCCAAATTCAAATTCTGAGCACTAGTTAAAATGATTGTAATTTAAATTATAAATTGAATGTGGCTCTAATGCCTTTTAAAAGAATTAATTTAAGTATCCTTAAAACTTATCTTTATATATTTACATTTGCTTCTTACATCACAAGCTAAAACCGCTTGTAGGCATCATCAGACGAAACTAAAATTTTGTGTACAAAGATAATATAATCAAAGATAAACAAGAAGGCACAAGTTTTAATGAAATTAAAATGAATACCTTCCAACAATAATCCTGTATACAGATTATTTTCGCAGGTTGGGTTATATACTATAGAATAAATTTTTTATTCGACGGGTTACACGTACCTAACTTAAATTTATTTAAATCGTGTTCTTAAACTAATACATTTATATTTATGAAATTTATTATCAGCAACATTTTCAGTTGATGTGAAAGTTAAGCTGATTCTTATAATAAAGTAAAACATAATGTAGTTTCATATTTTTTAAAACAGAACAAATAGTAACCATTTATGAGACAGAAGCAATTCAAATATTAATTTATGACACGGAAATTTAAAACTGACTTTAACATACAACATTTCCGCATTCGCAATTGTGAAGTTTGAACAGATAATATAAATAAAAACAACAAATTTCAGTTATGTCTGAATGCCAAGTACATTTTGAGAAAAATCTACTTATAAATCAAATTAAGCACATGAGTTGAAAATAGAATTTCGGTTTATGTTAAAATGATCGTTAAATACTTAGGTAAACAACAGTGGAAAATATGAGAGATAAAAAGGCACACCTTCCCAGTAATATCTTTCTGAACTGGTATTAGACTATGACTTATTTTAATGTTCTCGGCTGTTTACTTACATGTTGCCAAATTTTATCTAAAAAAATATTAGATTATTTTAAATGGTTAGAATGATGTATACAATTGTCATATTAAAGCCAATTTTCATAGAAGCTAAATTGCTTAAACCATGTATGTTTTTGGTATGGAAAACTTTGAGAAGAATTGTTTAGAAATGTTTTGGAATACTGTAAATTGTTCTATATTCTAATACATATATTTTCAATAGTAAGTATAGATGTTTCCAATTGTTGTGGCGAGCAAAACTATGCGCAAAATTCTAGTTTGGTTTAAGTTATACACGTAAAGGCGCATTTTGCTAGCAACGATTTAATTCCACGCGGGAAACGGAAAACGTTGTACAAGTCCGACGGCCGCTGCGATTCATGATTCGCTACGATCCTTGTTTTCCTACACAACGTCATTTGATCATTTGTGAACGAGATAACAGAAGGTCAATATGCAGTGGAGCGTGCGCAATTCGAAAAAACTTATGGCTCTGAGATATTTAAGTTAATATTTTTCGGGCCTCTGCCCAAATAAAATCATTTTTTAATTGATTTTTACATCTAAATTTTAAAAAGTATTTAATTTGGACAGCGGAAGTGTTTTTACTTCGTTATTACCACGTATAGTACAATTGTTTAGATTGTGACTATAGTTTCAACCACTTTAGCCCGAAAGGGCTGAAACTATAGTCACAATCTAAACAATTATACTTTACGTGGTAATAACGAAGTAAAAACAGTTCCAATTGATCTAATAGTTAAGTTAATCTTCTGTCCAAATTAAATTGATTTTTAAATTCAGTGTCGCCCATATTTGACAATATATTATTGGCAGCCACAAACTCGATCAATTGTTGATCGTCCGATGCTGTGAAAGGATCACCGAACACAATGTAATTATCATATATATTTCCTATTTATTATTATCTTTATTAATCTTATCAAATAGGAGATATATATTAAATGACAAAAATCTAACCTAAAATAAATGTAAACATCGCCGACGTGCTACTTAATAGACTTCTTTTGGAGCAGGACGCTTTTTATCACGCCGCGGAGTCAGCGGAAAATAATCCATCCCGATGCTAGCAAAACAGTATTGTACAATTTATATCTTTAAGTAGGGAGCACTGCCGAGTTGACGTTTACCATCACCCGCGACGGAAATAAATCGTTGCTAGCAAAACACGCCTTTCAGGTATATTGATGGATCGTATGCATAGACAAAACAACCAATGGCATCATACATTCAACACACATGCTGCGCAGTTAGCATCTGGAACCATCTATATGAGTGAACTCGCTAATAAGTAAAAAAGATAAAATTTATACCGGAAGTTTTTAAAATTTGTTTATAAGAAACAAGTATAATCTTTATTTAAAACAATCATTTTACTAGTTATTTTATAAAGATAAGTGTAACATTTGCATGTGGGGAATAAGAGCACGTCAAAATAGGTATAGTCAACGGTATATTTGAAACGACATTATAGGAACAACAAAATAATTACACGACAAAAGTTTTCGCTTCACTCTTATTTGAATATTTTTTTGCTTCTTGGGGCACTATTTCTTGTTTCATTCTTATTTTTAAGCCTAAAGTATGTTTGCATTTAAATTGATTTTTAAATTCAGTGTCGATTAAATTTTTTTAGAAAATGCGGGCAATTGCATACGTATTGATTGTTTTCCAGCTTTTCAGTGTTCCAAATGCTCATTCTTAAAAGTTTATATTTATCAAAAATGCTCCATTTCTTATTAAGATGGGGGTTTTCCACATGTTTTTTCTTTCCTAAAGAGTTGCTACGTCCTCACCCTCAACAAAGTTTTCTAACAAAGTTACTTCCATTTTAGCGTTTACTACAAAAATCTGTAATAAATTACATAACCCTACATTTATGGAAATGATACATTTATCTACTTATTGGCGCTGTTTTGCCGCTACACCTTTTGACGTTGGAATTAATGTTTTAATGTTAATCTACATATTATCCTTCATGTACAATATACGTATGTAATACGTATAGGTATATGAAAGATACAGGATTCAAATTTTGACATTTTTTTCTATTTAACCTTAGTACGTCTCTTGTATTGAAATTATTGCAATCCGTTAATACGCAATTTAAAGGGGTGATGGGCAAAATGAACAATTTTTCATATAAAAGGTTTTTTCTGAGAAAATATTTTCATGTTCAAGAAACTTTTAATCATTCTTTTGGCGTTGTTCATACCTTATTTGACGTTTGGAATACCTATGTTGCCGGGCCGAAAAATGTAACCCCATATTAACAAATCTTTGTATTTAAAGTCCAGATCAATAAACGAACGTTAATTGAACGAGTATTTTAAAAACTTGTAAGTAAATTTTAACGCGTTGGTTGAGAATTCACCCTTCAAATTAAAATAACCCATAACGGCAATGTGGCATTGTGTGACTGACCAAAAATTGACGTATGTTTTCATGAAGTTTGTAATGATTTGATGCTTTTTTTGATAGCTGATTTGTGAAAATTTATTAGACAAAATCATTTGAAAATTCAATGCAATTATGAGTGAGCTAACACAAGAAGAGGTAAGAAAGTAAATTTAATTAATTTGTATTTTATTTGGAATTATATATTTTGTACAAATTTCAAATATCAATTAAATATCCTTTGTTCAATGTTGATGAATGGTTTAGAAAACATATTCATATCAAAACTTATATTATGTTTATTATATCAAATATTAGTTGAAGTTTCAAACTTACTTTACATATTATTAAATGTACAATCTACCGTAATATAATTTTTTTTATTGTAGTATGAATTTATGAGGCAAAAATATTAGCGAACAAACTGAAGGGATTAAATATTGTTTCGTAATTTTATTTTATTGCTTTCTTTATATTGCATAGATTTAATTACTTTAGTAAATTACCACTATTTTATATAGATAAGTTTTCACCTTTTATCAAATAATTGTGCTGAATTATAAACAGAATTTTCATTGAATATGTAGACATTTTTTGATCGAAAATTTGAACCATGAATTTTGACACATTTGAGATTGAAATTTTCTTCTAGTTAGTTATTTATTAAGTAATCATACTTGAATTGTAAACATTTATCGATATTTTGACTGTGACAAAGAAAGTCTAAACAATTACATGATGCTACCCTGATGATTAACTCCTCCAAATTCTACCGACGTTGAACCACTTTGTATATGGTTTCTACATTTAGATACTTTACTCGTCGCGTATGTCGAAATGTTTTTAAACATTACAGGTACTTTCCGTTTCAGTCGTAATATGGCTCATTTTTGAATTAAGAACTCTTGTTTAGAATTTATTCCAAATTGTTAAATTAAAATACAAGAGGACATTCTAGAACAGAAATATCTATAAAACCTTCTAGCTCTACAATTATATAAAACAATATTAACCCCGTGACAGTGTAGTGAAATTTGGTGACATCATTAATATATTGGGATAAAAATTACACAAAACTTAGAACTAAATAAAAATAGTTATTTGGGTGTTTAAACATATTTTTGATCTGTGCGTACTGTAACAAGTATTGAAGTGCAAAAGTTATCGTAGAAAAGAAACATAGTATATTATTACTGTTTTAAGATCTTCATGGTAAATTAGACTCAGATTTAACGCAAGTTGCAAACAAAGGATGTTATCCATATTTGTTTTAACACTTCCTGTTTTTATTTGTAGGACAAATTCTGCATCTTCCAAAGCTTTCACTCTTATTACTATTTCCTTGATACCATCTTGACTTATAGAACTGCTATCTAACCCTTGGTTCCTTTTGTTTTGGTAGGTGTGTGCTAAGTGTTCTTGTTTCAAACTGTTTTTGAACCGCTGTTATACTTAATTTTTGAAGAGTTTACAAATATTTTAAAGTAGAGTTGTAAATTTTATTAAAGGAATATTTGTTGAAAGTTTCACAAAAACCATATTGCAAAAGTGAATGTTTGATTTGTTAGTTATATTAGATAAAACTGTATAATAGCAGCAGGACCAAGATATATGAATTGAATTACTTCCAGATAAGAAGACGTCGATTAGCTCGACTAGGCCAGTTGGGCACTTCTAGTTCAGTTTCACCACCGTCTACACCGATTTCACAGAGTCCTAAGACAACTTCACATGGTGCTGCCACACAATTAGATATTCCGCATGAGTCTCGTGATGAAACTACGCACACGATAGCTGTTGATGCTCATACGAAACAAATAATAGATGCCATTAGTGAACAAGAGACTCATGGCACATTTTTGGTAATTTTTGATTATTTATTTTAGTTGTCTGTGATATAATTATGGTAAACGGTTTATAGGTCAATCTTTAATAAAGACTTCAGTACCACTTTTTAGTAGAGATTGAATGTTAAATTTTATTACACATTAATTTCTCGCTTAGTCTTCTCAGTCATCCAACTCTAAAGCCGGTCTCAGACGATGTGTGTCTATTTGGCCAACATTCGCCATCCGCGCTCATTCGCATAGCGTGTGGGTGGTGAACTTCGACCAACATGCGTTGTGGGTAATGTTCCCGTCGATTGTCGGTAAATTAGCACGAATCAAAGGAACGCATGCGTTCATACGTACGCATTCGACTTTGCGTATGCATTTGACAAATGTGTGTGGTTGGCGTGTGTTCGCCAAATACACACATCGTCTGGAAGCAGCATACGATATTTGCGTCAAAGAGTATGTATTTCTGATTAAACCAAGTAATCCCAGAGTCGCATATTCTAGTATGTGTCTTCTTTTGTGGGAATGAAATAAAAATTTCTACAAACTTATTAATAAAGACATTGAATTTGTTACTTATTGCATTTTTTCCAATCACATACACCATGCCAGCCAATCTCGAATAGTAACCGAAACAATGTAAGCTTTCTATGCATTGTGATGGATTGCTGTGACTTACTTTACTTTGAGTAAGAAATTTATTGAGAGTGGTATTTTAAGATCTATAAGTTGTTTTTAATGATTAGACAGATGATTTTTTACAGTCTCAACAAAATTCTGATAAAAATGTATGAAAATATCAATTCAGTTATTGTCTGATCATATTTGTTTTTTTAATTAATGAAATAGATCGCTTTATGTCTATGCTTTTGGGCCCCGAACATCTAAAAATGAACGCACTCTAAAAGTGTGCATTGAAACATGCTATTAGTGAAAATTCGCACTAATGTGTCAATTAAGTTGAACCGAATTGATTTGAAATGAATTATTTTCTTAAAGTGTCTGAGTAATGCTGCACTCCTCTACAAAAGTAATGTGTAAATAATACAAAATGTAATTTGTTAAACACTAATATTTTGAAAAATGATTGATTTAGGTACCGTCCAGTCAACCCATAGATATAGTGGGTGTTGCGAATGCCAGGAGCAGTGGAACAATGCCTTCGGCTCCTATAATCGGTGGTTCTAGCGGAAAGAGTGGAAGAACTGTGCGAGCACCACCTCCACAACGCAGCGATTCCGATACGAGTTCCGTGCACAATATGGAAGTGGATGAATGTGGTACTAGTGCTGATAAGACGGATTTCGATTCGGGTATTGAAAATATGGAGGTAAATATGTTGCAAGGATTGTATTTTGAATGCTGCTTCAAGGAGACTAAGAATTTTAAACTTATAAAGTAAAATTATTATGCTTGATCGTAATTAAAACCCGAAACTTGTAGACATTTACATCATGATAAGCGGAGACTTTTCAGACAACGAAGTGTGAAGGAGTCTTTGATGTACAACTGTACAGTGGTGGAACTTCAAATATGCCGCCCCCCCCCCCGCGTAAAAGAAAAATGTTTCGTCAAATTATTAAATTATTTTTTTATATAACAAAAAAAAGTTCCGCCCCTGCGGTAGTTGTGGGTTTCTTTGAATGTTATTCTAATTAACTCTAAGCTAGTTGAATGTTGAACTTTATGATTAAACGTTAAATTATTAACCTAGAAATAAATAAACACTAATAGAGAAATTTTAGTTGTGTCAATGTCAAAATCGGAGAAAGATAAAGTAAGATCGCTTGTGGGGGGGGGGGGGGCACTGTGAAGTCGGAGTAAGAAAGTTGGAAAAAG
>WYDF02268911.1:0-18286 GCA_009867245.2 Adranes taylori | reverse complement strand
AAAATTTCCCTTGTCAAAATTAATAAAAACAAAAATACACGTTGGAATCCCAATTAACTCTTACATAAAACAATTAATGACACAAAACAGAAAAAAATCCAACCAACTAGCCATCAGTTGCAAAAGTGGAAAATTTTGATTTTGCTATCATAACCGTGTCCGGTACAATAACAAAAATACACATTTTTAAGCGACTATAGTAGACTCAAGAGACTGAGACACAGCAGTCAAACTGAATTGAAATAGTTACACAGTCATGTCTGATGAGACTGCGAAACAAGACCTTGCAGTATGATATTAGCATTTTTCAATTTTGCAATCAAAATTAAGTTCACAGAAATGACAATAATGAGATTTATTCGGTGCGTACGTATGTAAGCTATTGTGATATAGCTAAATATTACTTAAACAGATTTGAATTCAACTTTTATATTTCATATAAGTGCAAAAATGATGGCCTGTATACATTTTGTACACTTACAGACTTAAGTAAATAACAAAGGACCCACTTATCTACCTGATTCTTAACTGCAATTTAAGTATCAATAAAACCTTTTTAAATTTGCACTACGAGCAAGTCCAGTTGACCAAACAAATATTCGAGTAAGTAATGTATATTCCAAGCGATCTATACACAGTTTAAATTCCGATTACGAGTTACTTCGAAAATTATTTAAAGAATCGTTTAATAATAGAGGTTTTGTAGTCTAGCCTCATCCATATAAAAGGACTGATCTCAGCAACAACTTTGAAAATTAAAAAAGTGGTAATTTTAATGTTTTCATTATTTCCAATATATTCTGTCATCAAAAGCTGCATTAATTTTACCAGAAAAAAATTATTTATTAGAAAAAGATTATTTTGTTGGTCTACTATATTTATGTCGACAGAAAATTGTTCGATTTTAAAAGTTTTTGACTTTAAAACATAAAAAACAGCAATATAAAATGTTGCCTTTATTTATTAAAATTAAATTTAACTATTAGCTTAAATATTATTTTTTATGTAACTGATAAAGTCCAACATTGATTAAGCATAAAAATATTGAATTTATAAAAAAATTAATTGAAATGAAAAAAATTTTGTAATAATGATCATAAAACTTATGATCATAAAATTTTATTGTAACAAAATATTATGCTTTCAAAAACTATTTGATCAAAGCATTGTTTGTTAATTTAATAACACTTTACTATTTAAAAGTGCATTGTTGATGTAAGCTTGTTCTAAAAATTTAATAATGTTGGGTTTAATACAAATATCCAAAATTATTCTCAGTTGAAAAATTGTGATAAAAATTCAAACTATGAAAGGCCAAATTTGAATTATCTGGATTATTTAATCTAATATAATTGTAATGTTATTTAAAAGGTTTCTTCAATAAGATTATCTTTGAATGAGGAATTTCAGAATTAGAACTTATTAATGATATTTTCAATCAAGCCAATAATTCAATTAAATTTACATATCAATTTGCGACACATAACACAATTTAGTTTTTAGATTTGTTTATAGATTACAATAAAAATGTGTTATTATATAAAATCTTTAGAAAGACCACATATTGTGATTCTCATGCCTTTTCATTCGAATGCACCGTGGTCTCATAAATTTGCTGCTTTTGCACATAGAGCTTTATATATATCTATGGCTTTAGGAGATTTCATTTGTGAAATTAATTTTATTAGATCTATAGCTTTGAACAACGGTTATTCCTTAAAAAGTATTAATAAAATATATTTAAAAAAAAGAATAAACTTTCTACTAATTTGATGAATGCTAGTAACAATAAAAATGTAAATTTAAAATTTTATAATTTCATATATTTAATCAGAATGTAATAAATTATCGAAATTATTAAATAAAAGTCGAAACTATTAATCGAAAATCGAAATCGAAATTATTAAACAAACCAAGCTTTCCTTTAACCTTTTATTATGTTAAAAAATAATAAAGATAGAATTACTAATGATTTGAAATGTGGTGTTTATGAATAATTATTCGGTACTTGTGACCACATCAAGAAATTTTCAGACACGTTTTAAAGATCATTACAATTGTATTAGTAAATAATCCAAACAATTTAAATTTGCCCTTTCATATTTTGAATTATATCATAATTTTTTAATTGAGAATAATTCCAAAATTTTGGAAGTAAGTCTCAAGCTAAGTATTTATTGCTTTACCCCTTCTACACTATCTCATCATTTTTACTTCCACCCTAATTTCCCTACTTTGAATAATCTGCTATTTTGTAATGCACGTTGCACTGATTACCTATGAGCCCTATTCTACTAATTGCTTATAGCCGTAATGATTTTACTGTTGACCATAATTGATTCGTTACCAATATTGCTGTCGCTTCTACACACTCACATAACGACAGACTCGTCGCGCTAGCACTCTTAATCGATCATTTGTTAATTAGATTGACTCTCGCTGATAGCTGTACTATTAATTGCCCAATCAGAGCGTCTCCCTGCCCTGACCTATAATTTGTATAATGTAATTCAATTGACGTCACAGTTTTTGTATCTTTGTGTCTGCAAGACAATTGCTAATCTTCGCTTCTCACGATGACATTCTAACTTAACCGATATGTGAGTTCCTTGTACAAATGTTTACAATATGTCTATTGTTTAATCAATAAATGTTTAACTGAAACTGCCTGTCTCACGTAACATTTGCCATTTAGCAGCTACTGCTGAAACTAATAAACATTTCTATGAAGATGGCCATCTTTACTAAAGTTGATGACTCTTCGTTCTATATTTTACAATACTATATACAGTATGATTTAATTCATACGATGGATTGATTTAATTCATCAATACTCTTGAAATGAAGCATGAGGAATGAAGCATGAGGATCAACAAATTTTGGTGTGAAGATCTTAGAAACCCTGGCGAACCCTTAAGAATTTTTTCGTCTAGAAAATTTCAGTGCTCGAATTGGTTCTCATAGAATGAAAGCTGGATAAAAAGCCTTATAGAATGGAGAAGATACAGTCAACATATCTGGAACATGTCTTTAGATTTATGTTGTGCATTTTCGTGGCAAATATTTTAAGAGTATTCGTTTCAGTCACTGCTGCACCGTTGTTTGATATCTTTGTTTAATATTACATAAATAGGTAAAGGTTAGTCAAGAACAGACATCACGTGACCCAACACCATAACTATACACACGCATTAATAGGGCGCCTCGCCCGTAGATGTAAAGGGAAAATTAGTTTAAGTAAAATTTAAGTACGCGAGATGCACGTTTTTATTTAATTCAATTTATTTTCAACCCTTCAAGTATTTACTAATGTAACAAATATTCAAAAGTAACCCTCGTAGCTTAAGTGAGTAACTGTCAATTATAGAGTCAATAGTTTATACTAAAATTAGATTATGTAAATGTATGTGAATAGTATAATGATGTATGGAGCAGAAATATGGACTGTGGAAGAAAGAAAGAGGATGGAAAAAGTGCAAGACGGGTTTGTCAAAAGGACGCTGGGGTTGGATAGGAATATCGGGAATGAAATAGTAATGCAGGAGATTGGGAATTATAAATGCTCGACAAATGGAAAGAAAACAATGGTAAATTTTGAGGGGAAGGTATTAAAGTATGAAGGGAGAGGTTGGCTAAGGAAGTGTGCATAGGAGGAATAGGGATAAAGGGAGGAAGTTATGGAAGAGAGAGTTACCGGATTAAATGTCGAAAAAGTGTGAACAGGACGATTGGATGGTCGACGGATAAATGATTGGACAAAATGATGAGAGGGACTGAAGGTATGAATTAGATCATGGAAAGAATGAGGGATGTTGAAAGGCAAGAGAGGTTTGAAAGAATAAGGGAAAGTTGGTACAACTGTATGTATAAGTGGATTAAGGAAGAAGACGGAATGCCAAAGTATCTAGATCAGGATTTAGCATTCGAGAAAAAAGAATGATGGCAAGGTTCAGATGTGGGAATGAGGAGAGTGGAAAAAAGTTTCCGATGCAAGAGCAAGAAAGTATCTGTGGGATATGTGCAAAGAATGATGAAAAATAGAACGACTGGATAAAGAATTGTGAAGAAATTGAGAGGAATGATTAAGAAAAGGAGTTAGGGGAAAACTGGAGATTAAGTTTGGGAATTGAGGGAAAGAGGTTTAAAGAATTTAAAGAATTAGGAATGAAATAAATAAAAGGAGATTAAAGAGAAATTAGAGGGGTAAAATAAAAGGTGATGAGAATGCGGAAACTATAGGAGAAAAGGGGCAGTTGGGATAAGGACGAAGGGGGGAGTGGGCGGTGGTAAAGATAGAAATTAAGAAGTATGGAATGGAGGTAAGAATGTATGCAAAGAAATTAATGGGTGATATGGTATGAGGGGAATGCGAGATGCGAGGACGAGGAAGTGGGATGGAAGGAAAATTGAAGAAAGAGGTGGGTTGAGAAATGGGAGAGGGTGTGAAAATCTGAAAGTAAGGGATGGATGAAGGGATGAGGTTGTGAGTTGGAAGAGGAAAATAAAATAGCCTTCTCTTCTTCTTGCAAGGACCTGAGTTATAGTTTATTTTTTGTCTATGTTATTTTCATTAACTAAGTTGATTAATTTGTAGTATTTGAAATGATTTAATGTAATTTATATGATGGTTTTCATGTAATAAGTATTATGTCAATAAAGGTTGATTTAATTTAATAAAATTAGTTCATTCGGATGTGAATTATTCGCGCTGCACTTACATATGGATACACACACACATACACATAGCCACTAAAATTTATCTCGGGGTAAATTATACTTTGTTACTCACTCTTTGATTTACGTATAAACAGTGAAGTAAGTACAAGTGATATACTATGGTGAAATTAATAAATCTCAAGCCACAAATATTATACTTTCATACATTTAATAATAGTACGTGCATAAAACTAGCAACACGGCATATCATAAAAGAAAATACAAACCAACATAAATAAATTTAATAAAATAAATCTTATAAATTATAATAAAAATGTATTGTGCGTATTATAGCCATAAAAATCATTAACAGTGTATATAAATGTTCTAATACCTTCTGAATAATTCTACATTACAAAATGATTAACAAAAGATGAAATCAGCTATAAAGACTAATGTAGCAGGTCTTTTTATATCTAAAGCTTCTCAATTTGATGCAAAGAATTAATTACCTTATCGCAAAAATTCATTAATAACATTAGTTCATATCGTGTGTAATTATCCTTGATTGAAAAGAAACCTCTTACCTGACAACATCTTTGTCGGCGCATTAATCGAATCTTTAATACATACTCAAAAAAAAACTACACCATATGTATTTTGTATTCATTAAATTAAGTTAAATTTGCATTAATCTTGATTTTATATGTTAATTTACAAAGTTTTTAAAATTTATATAAATCATTTCCTTCGAAAAAACAATCAAAAGTCCTAGTATTCCATGAATTTCATATAATTTACTTTTAGGGAAGTTACATTTAACCTAATATTCTACACATACACACTTTAAAGAAAATAAATATATGTTGATAATCTTAAATCAAAGAAGTACAAGCTACGTAGAGCAAACAAAAGTTTTTGCATACTTCCGTAAAATTCTACATCAAACTTTAAATTGTTATTTACGTCAAAAAATTTATTTAGATTGCTAAAACATATTGATAGAAAATATAATAAAGTGAACGTACTTGAAACTCTTAATAATATCAAAAACTGCAATTAGGTAATAATCACATATTCTCGACGCATTCTGGGCAGATTTTCTTAGCATACTCTAAACAAATAGGTTTCTGCCAACAAAAACAAAGGTAGGCTGTTCATCGTTTCAATTTGTAAGGACACAGAGTACAATACTTTCGTTTCTCTAATTTTTGCAATTTAGTTTCTGGAATATTTACTTCTGGTATACGCAATATTCGAATAATACTCTTTTCAGATTTCTCTATATGTGCGGGTTGTGTACTCGACGATCAAGTTCAGGAGCTACTAATTGGTATGCTAACTAACCTAAAAAAAGTAGTCTTCCTAAATGACTCAACATTACAAAAGCATTAAGTGTACTGATATCAAATAATCGGAAAAAAATTGCCATTGGCCAGTGGCAACGGGTTCTACGATTGCAACAGAATTTTGCCATTATCCATTATAAGGTATGGATTTTTTTTGCAAAATCATCACCTTTAGGGTGATGGCTAGAGGATACTAAAATAACATTTATTTTTCTTGGTTACATATGAAAGCATAAGTACATCTTTTGTAAAGCCATAAAGTGACGTACCGATTTCTTTCTTTTTATGAGGTAAACATTCAGCTGGTATCTACATTTTCTTTTTCTTCTGTGTAGATAAACATGTGAGTCCACCCTCTTTCAGAATTTGAAGTAAGTAATGTTTTTATGTCTCATGGACTATAAGAGTTTTCTAAAACACAGAATACTCTTGCATGAAACTCAATTTATTTATTTTATCTAGTCGGGCTGATTTTTCAATTCCGACCCATTATAATATAAAACTATACGTCGATGAATAGATTATCACCAACTTGGTTCAAGTTGGTTCAATGAAGGAATATACAACAAATTAATGAATTACAATAGGTTAGCTATATATGTTTAGGAGGAATCCTTGGCCAATTGGCATCCGTATCTTTGTTTGGATTTATTATGTTCCTTTCCTGGGACCATCTCTGGTCGTATTGTTTTAATTACTCATTACCTCTCAGTACCTTGGAATGTTAGTATTGCTAGAAAATACAGTCTGTTATGAATCTTGTACAACTAAAATGCAATGTGATTGTCAAGTCCTGCTTGAATCTTGTTACTGGTTTTAATATATTCTGTTTAAGTAAATTTGAATTTACAATTCAATTTCAAGCATGTTGAGCATGAATTTTCTAATAATTGTGTGTTATTTCGAGTTTACCATTGTTATTGTAAGATTATAGGAAATCGGACGATATATGCGGTAAGGCTTATCACCAACACTTATTACTCTGTAAATTGAAGTATGGAAAATTTGAGATGCCAATCGTGACATAAAATGACTAATATTGTAGTGTTTCGTTTAGCATCAGGTAATCTGTTTCGAGGGTTGAATTATAATCACATAGTGTGGTACTGCCTGGTATAATTTAGATTGCCTATCTTATAAGCCTAGTTAGGAAGATCTGGGTACTGGAGAAACTTCCAAGAAATTGACTACAGCGTCCGGGAATCGTTTACAACTGCAACAATTCCAAAGGTTGCAATGGGTCCAAGTGACATAATTGCGTTTCGTTCTATGAGAGTTAAATAGCAACACTGGAGTAGTTTTGAGTAGTGGGCAGCCATCGTGCTTAGAAGAATTGGGGACGCCGGAAGTCACTCTGCTTTACCGTTTCGCAAAATTTAGAAGCCAAATTCTTGGGTCCCTTAAATATCCAAGTATGTCACTGTAAATGAAAACTTATCTTATAAAATGGGTTTGGGAGATGTATGTAAGTTAAGCCTCTAGGCTTTATGGTTTGGTGATGGCTGTTGGGTAAGATTATTGATTTAGATTTCCAATATGGCGCTAGATCGTGTTTGTAATTTTATAGGCAACAACCCTACGACTGCATCACAGGCTGTTTGCCTGCTGCGGGTCGTGCGATGAAGAACGAATCGTTTTTGGTCATCTTCTATCGCATGGAAAATTGTTAGAAACCTGTGTTTCGAGCTCGTGAGGGATTTGGTGTATGACCGCTATCTTGATACAAACCCCAGGTGCATCTGGATGGGATGTTAATGTCAGCGAGAGCATAAAGCAGTTACTAGTCGGTTCCCGATTGCTGTGGGGTTGATTTTTGGCTCGGCGTCATACTGTTGTTGCAGTTACTGATAAATCTTTTTACGTTACCTGCTGTTTTGTCTCCTATTTATCATGTGATTTTTGCATTTCACGCATTTGGCTGTTGTTGATTTTACATTGTACTGTTAGTCTTTTAGTCTTTTCAATAAGTCACAACAAAAACAAGTAGATGATGAAATCGGAAAACCAGTTCATATAGTGGATTCTAATTCCACAAAAGCTGCTGTTGATACATTTCAGCTGATGAGCTCAATGATTTCCACATTAAGAACTCTAAGGTAGCCAATGACAATTTTATTCAGATATCATTGCCGGGATAAACTGCATGAGAATTTACCAGATGAATAATTTGTGGATAACAATCTTTCTAGCCAGTCTAAACAATTACTAGAAGAAAAGTTGGAATGAGCACAAATTATTTCCGTTCCCAAGAACTTTAGTCTCTTTCTTCGTATCTGCCTAAAAGATCAAACCACACCAGGTTAAAATGAGGTGAATCCAAACAAATAACGATTTTGTTACTTTTGTGGTTCTGAGACAATTACATAACTTGAGTAACATACAATTCTTGTAATAATAGATTCAAACGATTATGAAATGGAGGCTAGTAGAGTGCTTTAATACATGTTTCTATCGGTAAATATTTTCTTTTATCAAATTGATTCTAATTTGACAGGAAACGGTTAAGTATGAAGAATTATTCTATGTCCATAAATTAGAACAATTATTAATTTCCAGTTAAAAAGTCATGTCGTGAGCGAATTCAGGACGTTCCCATATTGTTATATTATTCCATTATATGACGAAATTAATGTGTTTCTTGTTGAAGAATGATTGAAACAAGCGGTATATCTCAGACAACAGTCGCAGGGAAACAGTCCACTTTTTGAAAGGAAACTTGTAGAACATTTTGTAGACCGGACTGCATTCGTATATTGAACATTTAGTTTGGAGATTGTAAATTATAGCTATAAAGCCAAAGATAATATAAGAATATAGGAATCCTACAAAGATAATATAGGAATTAAGTTACACCTCTTGTAACAGAAATCTTGAGATGTAGAAAAAATGCACCATAGTTATAGACAATATGTGTAAGTAATATATAGTAGTAACAAAAATTGTGCAATTATTAGTTGAATAACATTCTCATAGAAAATAAGTGAATTCCTAAAATAAATGAGCAAACCTTGTAAAACAAATTCTACTGCATTATATCCAATTATTATATATAATATTTAAAATAAGACATAATATAGCCATGCATGCCTTTACACAGAAGTGTTTCACTTATATCTGCATTACAGTAAATGTATCTTGCAGTTTTTTGCAAATTAACATCATTTAGTCGTGATTCATTAGTTTCAAATATCGCGTGATGACGTTCTTCTCTATATTCTCTGTTATAATGACCTATAAATTTTGTAATTTCAAAGCCACAGAATTCTGTATATTCTATTTACTATGTATGGTAAAGTTTGTGTAACAACTACGCGACGGTGTATTTCTGTTTGATTAATGTCTTATGAATTCAGTACGGAAGTATGTTAACTATATTCTGATATTTATCAATTACACTATCAAAAGCGGTAAACTTGAATATTTTTTTCAATTTTCCATAATCTATAGTAGCAAACGTGATAATTTATGTGGCTGCATGGCGGTCAACTCAAGTAGATTATTCTAATGCCTTTTGCCTACTGGTTACGAAACAATGCACTATACCTTGCGGTAAACAAGATACAAGGGTGTTTCATGAATTAAAAATTTAGCATTTTAATTCATGTAGAATTTATATTTTTGGTCGAGTTAGACATGTTAGCTCATTTAGTTGTCATCAAACGTTTTAAAGCATTTTCATTTATTGTGTCTCAAAATTTTTTTTATTGACCATAAATTTTAAAAATAATAGTGTTATTGTTAAATTTTCGGCAGCTATTGTTAAAGACCATCAGCATTTGGAAGGAAATATAAAACTCATTTCTTATACCACAAAGAGTTACAATGACACTGGCAGTATAAAAACATGGTATGGAGGGGCCCAAACAAAATTGCTACTAGTCCCGATATGACCTGTAAAGTGAAAGCTCGAATTCAACTGAATTTGATGCAAAGCGCCAGAAAAGCTCCAAGAAATGCATTTATCTGACTGCAGTGTTCGGAAAACATTGAAAAATCAATTTTATATGAATTTTTAGAAGATAGAGAAAATTCATGATATCAACCCTCAAACAGATAAAGGAAATAGCGAAAGCCTTGAAACGGTTGCACACTGATAAAACAATTGCACGCCTAGTGAAATTACAAATAATTTTTACCATTCAGCAGTTTATAAACAAATAACATGCTCGTATCTAGCTAAGTAAAAGATGAAACGAGAATTTAAATACTCGTTTGACCACCAGAAGTCATTTGCTTGCTGAGATGAGGTATGGAACATAGTCACTACTAATGGGTGCTCTCCGCTTGTGTGTTTGGAAACTGGTGTCAAGGTAGATGCTAGAACATATCGTGAAATGGTTTTGGAAGCTGAATTTAGGTTCCAGCAAGATTTGTTGTCGTCGCATAAAGCTCGTGTGAATCAAGATTAGTTAAGAGACAATGTTTTGCACTCAAGAATGGTTTTAAATTGAGCAGATGCAAATCCAATTGCCCCTTCCTTTCGATCTATTTTAGAAGCCAGGGTTGGGAAGTGAGCGCGTCGTCGGGAATTAGGATGAATTATCAATGCAAAACATTGTTGCCCGAACAATGAAATGCTTTTGTAAAAGTATTACATGTGTAAAATATGTTTGCATTTGTAGTACGTAAGAACTTTCAGAAATGAATTTTTTATAATGTTTTGAATTGGGACCATGTTATAGCTCGCACCATTTATATTAAGTGCAATTATAGATATTACTATATTAGAAATATCAAATTTTAAGTTGATTTTAATTGTATTAGTCAAACGTTTGCAACGTAGTTGGTATCACGATTCGCTTGCATCCGAATAGTTTTGTATTCAAGTGCTTTGCACACATACTTCCTATCTCTCCAGTATTTCGTATTACTTTTGTGAATTTAATTTAAAAATATGCAGTACTCGTAATGGCTTAGCTAGTGATCCATCGTTGTACCACCCATTAGAGGAACTCTTCTGAAATATAGGTAGTACCGGAGAAATTATATACCAAAAGCTGACACCTGATGGAAGACAACAGCCTAATCGGTACCAAGTTACGACTAGCGGAAATTCGCTACTTCTAATATCTCCCACACATTCAATTTTTACTCGAAGGCAGTGAAATTTTGTAAATATGTAGAACCTTGCCTTATGCCTTTAATGGAAGTAGTGGTATTTCCTAGTGACTAGGTTCCTAATTCCTAGTTCTTAGGTACTTTTGCTTTTATATATTTTTTCATATATGTAGGCTGTTCTTTTTTACACTAACACGGATACCTTCTTTCCTTCGTAAAAATTCCACCATTCTGGGATGAATTTTTTAATCAAAAAATCATTCTATGCTTTCAGAGTTCAGCAAGTTTCAAAACTGAGGATTAAAGTGTGGACCAACTGACAAACAAAAAAAAAATGCACCATCTCAAATACACGGTTTCTTTGACAGATTAAAAACCAAAAGTACCGCTCATTTTACAACACCAGATAGACTTTCTTTTGAAAGTTTTTGTTTTGCAATCTATTCATGCAATTTTGAGCCATAAAATTTTTCTAAAACTGTGTAATAAGACTGAATACTATTACGTATTTTGACAGCACTTGTGATTCTTTTAGAAATAATACCAAGATGATAGGATTTGCTTAAATAGTTCATTTAAATATCAGTTAAATTAAATATAACTACAATTATGATGGCTTAACAATATTACAAATGGAAAAAATTTATAGGAGCAAATATTTTACATTTTCTAAGATCTATTAGTTGACACTACTGCACTAATAGGTGGCTCAGTATTTAAATTTTTAGTGGAGTTCAAACTGATCAAACATATATGAACCAAAATATTTCTATTGAGCAGTTGTGCTAGAAGTTGGAGAAGTTGATATTTGAATTAATAAAACAAGTGTTCCACTTCCAATAGATTCAAGTATTCCATCATTACCAGCAGCGACTAATACATATGTATCTAGTTTCAATCCCACAATCGGATCATTATCAAATTATAAAATATTCTTAGGATAATTGTTAATAATATATACTAAATATGTGTTTTACATTAGATGTTCAAAAATGTCATAGGAAGAACCATACTTCCATTTTTTCTTTTATTTGGAATATAATTTTCCATTACCAGATTTTTGTAAACTTCAAAGTAAATGTACTTTAACAATACCAGTTTTATTTGTATAATTAAGTTGCGATAGATATTCATATGGACTTATCAATTGTGGGTTATGTTGATAAAATGTTAAATGAAAATTTTATTCCTAAGTTAATATATCTTAAATTTATTTACTTAAACTTCGATTTTTTATTTCACTGTTTTCGTTTAACCCTTAATATGTGAAGGAAACTTTTGATTAGAAAACAATTACCTACGTAAAACTTACAATATTTTTATATTAAATTAAATCTGTTAACCTATATAGTTATTTAATTACATATATGATACATAATGTCAAACAAAGTTTATACTGAAATTACAAAGACGTATAAGAATCAAATATAAATCCAATGAAAGAAAATTGTAATAAAACTTTTTTATTAAAATTCTAATCAATTCGAATTTTAGTTGAGTGTTTGGTTATTATAGTTTGCTATCGTTGGTCATAGCCGTAATATGTACTTTTTCAATGGTGTTATTCAACAAAGGTTTATTGCATAATTGTAAAATTTTGTATATGTTATGTATCGAAAATTCCTGTTTATGTGACAATATATGCTCTGCCAATTGTGATATCTGAGTTGCTGCGGATGATAGCTCTAATATGTTCTTTATATGTCACATCGAAGTTACGGTTTGTCATACCTATATAAAAGCATTCACATGAACCACAGTTAAATTGGTAAACATCTGATTTTAATAAATTATCAATGTTATGTTTATTATTTTAGATTATTTTTATCGGATATAGGCGATGTTTATATAGAATTTCTTGAAACTTGTTAGAAAATTATTAAAGACCGAATTGTAATAAGCTAAAGTACAAAACTTATTCTTATCATTTAGATTATGACTAGTTTGTGTGAAATTAGTAATTTATGATATTTTTGTTGAATTAATTTGAACAAAATTTGTCCTTATATCGAAGTGCAATGCCTATAATGACATTAAGTTCATCAATTAAGTCACATAAACTCATACAGACGCTGCATAATCATTGCAAAGGCTGAAGTTTTATGATTATCTGGCGCATTGCTACTGAAAGGAATTCTCTAAAAGTGTTCTTTTTTATAATACTGAATATTTTTAAATTATTGTTTTTTATCAGGATATCCACAAACGGTAGATTATTTTGATTTTGAACCTCATATATGAATTGTATATTGGGTTCAAAAGACTTGAAAAGGGATAGTAAATCTTGGATTCCTTGTATGTTACCTTAGTAAATAATGAAAGTGTCATCTATGTACTTCTATAGAATTTAATATTATTAATTAGCGGATTTTGAGAGTTGGAAGATTTTATTTACAAGTTCCTTTAAATATAGTTTAGCTAATAAAGGTGATAATTTTGAGCCCATATACAAACCCAATTTTTGTGAAGATATTTTATTATTGAATACAAAATAATTTCGTTTTAAACATAGCTCTAAAGAATTGAATAGGAGAAATAACTCCATGAGGTGGCCATATATAAGTGTTTGAAACCCACTGTACGCGTATTAGTGTACGCGATTTATACGCGTTTTCAAAGAAAGAAATTATAAAATTTCCGTCGCATACTCTTTTTCAAATATATTACAAACGTGAAACAAACGTGTTCAAACTTGAAAAAAGTGACGCAATAGTTATGGCAAACGTATTTATATGTTTTAACATGTGCTCACCACTCGTCAATCACTCGCATCGTCAGCATCATTTGTTATTTGCATTCTATAAAAAAACTGACGTGTTTTTATTTACTACATTCATTCTCATCTTTTGTTTATAAAATTACTATGGGTAAGTCTTTATAATATAATTTATATAAATATGATTTATTATAAAAAAGTATGCATACATGCTTAAATTTGTTTTCAATTTCCAAAAAACGACGTACGTATACTGTGATTTTAAAAATTGTACATAACGAAAGGTTAATAATTAAAATTTAATTTAAATTATATTTTATTGTTGCAGACAAAATGAGCGGACAATTTAAAAAAGGCGAATAAATACATTTAATGAGAAACTGAAGACTGAATTTCCATTCATCTTACAAATAAAAGAGGAATTGAAATGCACTCTTTCTTCCGATCAATTTGATGTTGGGTTTCGTGGCCGATCAGCTATTGAGGAACATTGTAAAACTAGTAAGCATAAATATGCCTTAGATGCGTCGTCATTAGCCAATAAAATGACAAACTTTCTAGGAAGCTCAAGTTTTGGCCAATCTGAAAAGTTTATGGCAATTCAAGAAGCAATGTTTGCATTCCACACATTTAAACATAATACAGCTTCCGAAGCGCCGATTGCACCTCAACTATGATCAAAAAGTTTTATAGCCAAACGTTTAGTTGTGCTCGAACAAAATGGGAAGCAATTATTATCAATGTGTTCAAAAAGTTTTGCGATAATAATTTGGAAAGTGATCTGTCAAAAACCGTATATGTTACCTTCTTTCTGATGCATCAAATCATTACGAAATTAAATTGTACCCAATTCTGATAAGAAATTTTAATATCGAAGAGAGAGTCAAAGTTCAATTATTAAGTATGGAGACAATTACAAGTGAAACAATGGCCGTGTATTTGTCCGAACACATTATTAAATGTGTTAATGATAAAAAAAAATTCTAATAAAATATTGGTTATTTCTGCAGACAACACAAACTCAAATTTTGGTGGATTGCAGCGACGTGGAACAAATAATATTCACAAACAATTGATTAAAAAATTACCAAAATGAATACCAAAAACTGTTAGGCTTTTCGAAGGTTCGTTGGTTAGCTTAACTTCCGTCAATTGAAAGAGTTTTAAAATTGTATCAGCCATTAAAGTTATACTTTCTCAGCATCGACAAATGCCCAAAAGTCTTTTATTCGTTCTTCAATAATGAAATCGTTCTTCAAAGTTATTCGTTCTACAACTTGTATAATTTAATCGTATTCCTTTGACTTTACACGTTACATATTCTTTAATATCTTCTGGACCGACCGCTTTAGTTCTTGGGACCGCGGCTAACAAATTCTGTAATGCAACTGCCAGGACCGTATGTTTCAAGTTTATCTGTCATGTCCCCAACACGTTTACCCGTTGGTAGATCATATTCACCCTCTAGATTTACATACATCATCGAATCTTTATCATAGTACAATTCTCGTTCTCAAAGCTGCTCCAGATACGACTAGAGTTTAAGACGAGCCTGAGTAGTGACATACGAAGCAATACAGATATTCGCAGTGGAAAGTTAATAGACTTCTTGTGGTTGATTTAAAATCGCAAAATTGGCTGATTTTCTCTCTGCCGAAGTGTACCCCAGAACGAATTCAGAATAAATTTAAATTTAAACTTGTTGTTTGAGTTTAATAAATTTGTTCATCATTTCAGTAAATAGACAATCAATCTCGTTCGCTTTATCGTAATGTATAAAATCATATTTCCAGATTCAATATATTTCCAATACCTTATAACCAAGCGAAACTGATTTGTTAACCTCATCGATAACCCAGGTAGAAAATAACGCACGCTCGTCATCGGTATGACTACAATTATTATCTGACATTTCTATTCCACAAGTCCGGCAAAGAACAAACATTAGTTTATCATTCATTTTTACTGGTAACACAGAATGATGCACCGCATCTGGAAGAATTTTGCCTCTTATTAATGCATCTGTCTGTTGTAAGTCTAGAGTCAGACAATCGGCTCCTACAAGTTCCTATGGATGACCACTTGGAAATTTTCCAGTCTTACATACACATGAATATCACAAACAAATATCTATATATTTAAACTTGTCTCCAGGTTTTACCGTATAATAAGTTTTGAATTACCACAACGGCCGCCATAGAAAGCATCACGTGATACTAGTTGCGTATACAATAGTAACGCATAATATTCCAAAGTCTGTGTTAGCTCTGGATCGTGTAACAGTATTTTTGTGAAATGACATTGTCAAAACTCAATCACTTCATATCCGAGTTTTTGAAGTCGTGATGTGTTTGCTATAGCAGATTCAAATAATGAATCTAAAATAACTGAAGAATCTTTATAAATGGGTTTGTTTCTATAATGCTATGACATTGAACACAACCATGATAGAAACATCCCATAAATTTAAACACTTGATTGGATTATTCGCAATATTCATCAACTCGTATTACATCGAGTTTTATTTCTTTTCCTTTCGCTGCATGATGGTTTATTTTATTTCTATGATTTCCCTTGTAAATAAGCCATTTAATTGCAACTCTTCATTGATTATCTCGCCACCCATATCCACTTTTTGGTATTATACCTATGGTGTCTGGCTTTAAATAATTTCTTTTGTATACTTTATTACATGCAGAAGCAATCGTGCATGCTTCTGTAAATGGACAAACATTACATTCAGTTAAAAACATTTGTCTTAACTTCAAGCAGACAGCTAATAACTAGTAAAGTTACATTCCTCACCTTCATGTTTTGCATCCCATTTAAAAAAAAATTCTCTGTCTTCTGCGTTCATACTATCGGAATCATAAAATTCTTTACTTGGCAAAACACCAATATAGTTTTAGTTTGTTGTGTTGAATAAATGCAGAAAGTAACCTTTTTTGAATACATCTGGCAGATCAAATGCTTTAGGTAGCTTCGATAATGCCACTGGGAAATAATTTAGCGAGTTAATAAATAAACATTACATTGTACAATTATATTAACAAGATTTTGGTTCTACGCATAATCAACTGTGGTTTTATACCTGGGTCTTCCAATACATATTGAAATAAGCGTGAACTCGTGCGCATCTAATTTAATCGCTTTGTGGTTCCTTTTAGTATTGTACGGACTTTCGAACTGTAAACATCGGGAGGTTGTAGGTATATAAGATGCTGATGTATACATATAAAACCCTTCCCACATCCGCCAGCTCGAATAATCCAAACTATGCAGAAACCTCTTGAGGATCTCCAAGATACCCTTGAATTAATCACACTGTCCTTAAGATGATTCCTACGCCTCTATTATAAAAAAACAAAAAGAAATTACAAAATAATAAAAATAAAAAATAAATAAATAAATAAAAAAATTTGAAGATTTTAAGAATGCAGAGAATGTTCAATTGGAATCTACTGAAACTGTAAATAATTCTGGTCTCAGGTCATTAGCTAAAATCATTTTCAATTCGTTCTGGTGGAAACTAGAGCAGAGAGAAAATCAGCCAAAAGTAGTTATTATAAATCAACCACAAGAACTCTATCAACTTCTTGTTAGTCCTGTATTAAACGTCAATAGTATTGTTCCTATTAAGGGCACAATACTAGTAGCAAACATTGAATTTACTGAAGAATCTTTTGAAGTCCTTTCCACTGTTAGTATCTGAATTGCTTCGTATGTCATTACTCAGATTCGTCTTATACTCTATTCATATCTGGAGCAGCTTGGAGAACCAGTATTGTACTATGATACAGATTCGGTGATACATGTAAATTGATAGGGAGAATAAGATCCACTAACGGGTAAATGTGTTGAGGACAGATGAACTTGAAACATACAGTCCTGGCAGTTACATTACTAAATTTGTTAGCGGCGTTCCCAAGAACTATGATTATAAAGCGGTCTATCCAGAAAATAATAAAGAATATGTAACGTGTAAAGTCAAAGGAATACGATAAAATTATACAAGGTCTTAGAAAGTCAATTTTTCTACAATCCGAGACACGATTTTGAACGATAATGAAGACGATAAGAAGCCAATTGTAGTTACGTCATGACAAATACGCAGAACCGAGTATCATCAAGTGGTAACCAAAGACAAATAAAAAATATATAAACTTATTGAACGAAACGAAAATTTTTAGATAATTATGATTCTATTCCTTATGGGTTTAGAAGAGCTAGATTACACGGAATACTATTACATGTTGTTCGATTTAAGAATATTAGACTTAAGAAGTATTGTAAATTAGTGTTATTATTAGTCACCAATTTACATGTATGTATTTACTTTAAAACCAATTGTTTTATTTATCAAGACCCATGTATTCAAGCACCGCAAGGCGCGATGGTTGTATTGTCCAATACTGAATTCTCTATTTACTATTATATTTCCTATGTATGTGATTGCCTTAAATTTTACTTGATATTACGTTTAACTAAGCCATTATAGCTATTTATA
>WYDF02268900.1:0-18287 GCA_009867245.2 Adranes taylori | reverse complement strand
GTTATTTCTTTAATTAAATAATTGTTCCAGACGTTTCTTAATTAAACGCAAAGATTTATTAATATGGTCGCGCTTCTCACATTGATGAATTATAAATAATAAAATTTAAATATTGACGTATAATATATAACTACACTAACAATAAAAAATACAATAATATGTAACTTAACAATAATATTTGCAATAATATATAACTATACTTTTTATTTTAAGATAAAAATGCTTATTTTATTTCGTATAGATAGTATTATAATTACTTATTTTAGGAAATAAATATGGGTCAAAGAGCTTCGGATACAAGAGGTATTACTTTCGAGGATGTGAGAGTACCTAAAGAAAATGTCCTATTAGGCGAAGGATCTGGTTTTAAAATTGCAATGAGCACATTTGATAGTACACGTCCTCCAGTAAGTTATATAACCCATTAAATTGTACTTATTTCGTACCTCATTTTAATTTTTAATCAAAAGAAAAATTGTTTATTTGGTTTAAACATATTGAAAATAATGAATGTCTTTGAAAAAATTACCCCATTCGGGAATCGAACTAGAGCCTCAGATCACTAAACTAAACGGGGTTAGGATTTCAAAGAACAAACAATATGTGTCGATGGGGTGCACAATTTCCCCGGTATTCTTTTTAAGCTGTAGTCCCACCTTGGTAAAACACTTGGTTTAATATAATTAAACACCTTTATTTAACACACGTAGCCTAGCCATTCAGTACTTACAGAGCTCACATACAGAATTTTCCACAGAAATTTTTAAACGGGAGGAACATGTCAAAATGGCATGAAATCATAAAGTTTGAATACAATACTACACATGCCCCCACCTTGAAACAAAAATTTTTCAAAAACACAATACAAAGTAGTAATTCAAGAAGATAATACGAAGAATAGTAATGCAAACAATCAATACAATAAATAATATAAGAAATGAGCTAAATAGAAATATAAACACCAATTATTATTTCTTTTCCATATCCATTTCCACAGGTAATGGACATATTCTGGGCACGCCTTTCGAAGCTTTTATAGATACACGTGTTACGCCATCTGCCTCCGGATGCAATGCACCAACTGGACCTAATTTCTAGCACAACGGAGGCAAATCGTTATCTTTGATGATTACCAATGTGCCTTTATTAAGGTCTTGGATCTTCTCCACTTCGTCTTTTGCATCAGTTTGTGCACATATTTTACTGATCACCGTCGACAGAAATGATGCTGCATCATTTGGTATGAGGAAAGTCTGCTTTCTGGTATTGATTCTAAGCTCGGATCGGATAATGCCGCCACCGACCTTCCTAACAAGAAATGAGCAGGCGTAAGGGGTAACAGGTCATTCTGGTCGGTTACCCCTTAAAGCTGAAATTGGTCAGGAATTGAGCACTACCTCAATTTGCTTTAGTACACATCCTCAAATACTAAATTGGCTGTTCCAACTACTCGCTTTATATTATATTTTGTTGCTTTGACACCTGCTTCCCATAAACTCCCAAAATTCGCCGAAATAAAATGCTAATTAATGTTCTCTGTCGCGAACTCGTCATTTTAAGTTGCTTCCAATGCTGGAGTATACATGCACTGGTCGACCTCTACGAGCGACAAATCTTCTAAATATCGCAACAAATCCTTCGGTTGTAAGGCTAGAGACCAGTTCCAAGTGAATTGCCTTCGTCGCAAAACACGAATAAACAAATGTATGATTTGGTAATTTTTGCGCCTCTTTTATCTCTACTAAGAACGGGACCTGCATAATGGATTTCAACTGTGTGAAATGGAAATACACCAATTAGTCGAGATTGGGGTACCATTAGCGTTTGGATTGTAAATTATCTTTGTCACTGAATTGTGTCCCTGCGCGGGCGCCAAAATGTAACGTGACCAGGCCGCGCTTTGGGATGCTAAAATCTAACTCCCACACGCGACGCTGCTAATGGGGAGCTTTACCAATTGTCACAAAATGCGGAACTAATTACAACATAAAGTACAGAATAAAACGGCCTTCGGAAATCGTTCTCGGACGCCAAAACCGTCTATTATTCTTTTTTAGACAAGATAGAGAAAGAAAATATTAATGCACATTAAAAATGTCAATATAAAACAAATGAATAAATGTCCAATTATGAATATTAAATTAAAGCAATAACGTAATGATAGCGGTTAAATAAACAAAGAATAAACAATAAATCTTATACTGAACAGTACGAAAACATATTAATCAAAGCAAAATGGTGCATAAAAAACTAGTATAAATATAATAATAAAAACGGCGCTTATGATATAGTAGCGGTGCAGGTAAAGCAAGGTAACAGTGCGGCGGTGATAAAATAATCAAATAATACTAATGCGGTATCAGTATGGTAGCATGCACAGCCTCTTATGGCGGAAGGCAAGGGTATATCTAACTCTTGGTACAGACGAACGTAATAATCAGAATACCGGAACGCACTAAAACTGTGTAACATCGTAACACGTTCATGTTACTGTTGCGGAGTGGTTAATATTAGCATAAACCGGAGTGAAACACCCATATAACGTTCTGTAATATGTTGAGTGCTACACAGTACCTAACAGCAATGTAAGCCAAAACCAGACACTCTAGTGTA
Organism: Adranes taylori; assembly: GCA_009867245.2. Taxonomy (NCBI): domain Eukaryota; kingdom Metazoa; phylum Arthropoda; class Insecta; order Coleoptera; family Staphylinidae; genus Adranes; species Adranes taylori. The sequence goes on along the minus strand of WYDF02268900.1, from coordinate 15,674 downwards.
GGGATACAAGGAATTCTCTTAAGACCCGTAATACATGTGTTGACAAGTGACTAATTCCAGCGTACATCCAAATCAAGCACCTGTAGAACTCCCCGTAATCGTTGACGTTACTGTGCGCAACACATATATAACCCACAATTATACACTGTAGTGAAAGTTGTGTAAGGAAGTTTCGCACAACACCCCGTAATACGTTGGTGTTGATAGGCGACCAATCCCAGCAAAAACCAAAATCGAACACCCGAGCGGAATCGAATACCCAAGCGGAATTACCACGGTTAAGATAAGTAACACCCCGAAATACGTTGATGTTATTATGGTCAAGTGTTCGAGACCAGCAGAAGCTATTATTATACAATCAAGCGGAATGTTTGGAAAAGTATCGCTGTGTAACGCCTGGTAACATGGCGACGTTACTATGGTGAACAGTGCGGAAAGGAATCACTATGTAGCGTCTCGTAATACGTCGACATTAGTGCACGAAACAGGTGGGCGGAAAGGAGTGAAACTATTCAAACAGACATGCAATATACTAAATAATATATACTATACAAAGTCGCTTACCAAACTTACGCTTTATTCCGCGTTGCTGCTCTGCTTCACCGCTCTATTCTGCTGTCGACTGCTCGTATTTTTCAAATTTTGATTTTACAAGTCTGAAACAAATTGGATACTAAAATATTATGTTTAATTTTCGCTATTTATACCCAAAATCCATCCGTTATAGTCACTCTCTGTGTGGTGGCCGCCGTTTATAATTTTCAGGACTGGCGGTATTCCACGCATCCACTCAGCTTCACTCATTACACAGCGTACAACGCTATATCATTCATGTATCGCGGGCGCCATCCACAGGTGACAGCACATGTACTTAGTCGTGGAGCAGTGTATTGCGGCCAGCAGTATTGCGTTCTTTGCATGGAATCTTACTCAGAGCGGCTTCGACGTATCCATCTAATAATAATATAATATATTTACATATAGCGTACTCCACACGACGCTGCTACATTTTAATTTTACAGTTTACATTTTAATTTAGCTGTTACAGGACCGCGTTAGAATTATTTATTGATTTAATTACAGTAGGATCTCGATTATCCGAACTAAATGTGTTAAGTAGATTACGTCATTGACGAGTAATATTTTTACTTATAATATATTATATAATATAATATTTTTAGCATAGTAATATTTTTAGCCTAAAAATTAATAACGAAACATAAACAATGCTGAGGATTAAGGTAAAAATTAAATACATAATAAAAAATTGTGTGTTCGGATAACGAACATAAGTGTCTTTTTTTGCTGATCATCGACTCCAAATAAGACGTTTTTGTCTCCTTTCAGCTCAATGATAATATTTGCGTTGTTGGTGGTCAATTTGCTTAATATAAAACATCCGCTCTTCAAGATGTTAGCAATATCTATGGCCAATTCTTTGGCTTCTTGTGGAGGGTGTGTGCTTCTAATAGAAAATCATCCAAGTCCTTTCTTCTTGTTTGAAGCTTGTAAAAACGAATGCTTACATTCTTCTCTAGTTCAAACAAATATCGAATTGCTAAGAATGATGATGTCGTTGTTCCGTAGATTACAGCGTTTAGATGATACTCTTTGCATTCGGATCTGCTCTTCAACTATACGCGGAAAATCTCTTTATTTTTCAATAAAATCTGTTTATACATTTTTCTGATGTCAGCAGAAATGATTTAGTTATGAAATCTAAAACGTATTATTATTGATAATAATTAGTCCTGTATTGTCGGACCCACATGTTGCAAATCATTAAACGAGACCCTTGTAGAAGTAGAGCTGTTGTCAGAGCCTAGAAGTCAAACTAATTTCATTGATCACCCCCGTGGTGAGGTAACTAATTGAGAAACCGTCTGTATTTTCTTCTACTTCGGTCATGTGACGCAGTTGCTCATATTCCCACAGGAATTCTGTGTACAAATGCTTCATCGTTGAGTTTTTGGCAAGCTTGCGCTCGAGTGGATATAATCTTTTCAGAGCAGATTGATTTGATTCTCCCAATTCGTCAATAGAATTTTTCAATGCAATATTTACTATGAACCGTCCTTCATTTCTAACAGTTGTTTTATGAAAATATTTCTCGTATGTTTGTTCATCTGGAGGCAATGTGCGTTCTTCAGAAAGTTCCTGAATCTCCCAAAACTTGGAAAGTTGATGATGTAGATTACGAGTTGTAAGATTACAATGTCTTGTATTTACATTTTGCGTACATGGAAGCACTCCGGAGATGATCCATCCAAACAAGGTTTTTTGTAGAATGGACTACCGATTGCATAACGAAATTCTTCCTATGTCGGTACTATTCATACCTCTTTTACTCTCTTTATATTATAGAGTAATCACTTCTTAAAAATAACACGTTTTTGACACGTGAAAAATAACACAAGAGTTTAATTTACAGGAAGGAAAACAATAGGTGTTAGGCGTTAATTATTAGACGCAAATAAAAAGTAAGAATCTTCAAACTTTGTGTATAATGAATAATACACAAATTATTAACAACGCTCTATACGCAACGTTGTACAATATTTCTATCTGCATCGCAGACCACCGAAACTGTTTGTTCTACACCGAAACTGTTTGTTCTACACCGAAACTGTTTGTTCTTTGAAATCCTCGCCCCGCTTAGTTTAGTGGTCTGAACACCTGACCGGCAATCAGGTGTTCACGTCTGAACATCTGACCGGGAGTCGGGTAATTGTTTCAGAGACACAAATGATTATATTTATTTTAATAATTATATTGAAAATAATAGAACTTGTATAATATAGGTTGCTTCAGCTGCAGTAGGTCTCGCTCAACGCTGTTTGGACGAGGCATCGAAATATTCACTCGAGCGTAAAACGTTCGGCGTACCGATTGCCACTCATCAGGCTGTCGCTTTCATGTTAGCCGATATGGCGATTGGTGTCGAGACGGCACGGCTGGCATGGATGCGTGCCGCATGGCAAGTGGATTGTGGAATAAGGAATAGTTATACAGCGTCGATAGCCAAATGTTACGCTTCTGATTTGGCTAATAGGTGAACATCTTTTTATTCTTTTTAATTAATCCTTTATGATTTTTTTGTATCTTCTGTGCTTTATGGCATTTAGTGCTTGTAATTTTCTAGTGGTTGTAACTGTTTCATGGTTTTTATAAATTGGCGTTTAAACTGCGCGTAACTATTTCGCGAAACAAATCTCGCTCATTGTAAAGTGCACCATGAGCAGCCGAAGCGGTCGGTTATCTACTACACATCAAAGTCTCTCGCTTTATTCGTGTAGACATTTGTATTTGTCTCGCTCAAGGATTAACCATGAAGAACGCATCCTCTTTATTTAACTTTCTGCATGCGGAAACTAAAGCGCATCATAATCGAACTAAGACATAGGATGCGTGGCAGAGATTAACCTGCAACTGTAAAATAATAGAAATTATGTGTTCAGATATTTTGTTATAAATGGCGCTTTAAAGCTTTTACAGTGGCACACCTAACGAACAGGTTTGAGTGATAATCGACGACGAATATTTTCTTGGTCTACAATCGTTATTTCCTTGTCTTCTTTCCTTTTTGCTTTTTCCCCGTGACATAATTCATCGTCGTTACAGCAAATGCTGATGCTGCACTTGAAGATATCGGGAAAGTTATTTGTTGCGGTATGCTTGTGTCATCCGTATACATAGCTATTATAGTTCCCTCTAGTTCTGGAATATCACTAGTGTATAACAGATAAAGGATAGTGCCTAGGACACTACTTTGAGGCACTCCCGCTTTTATCTAATTTAAATCGGAATATTCATCTTCTTGTTTAATTCTGAAGAATCTGTCCGAGATATAAGATGTTATTATCTTTGCATATTGATTTGGAAGCATTCTGTTTAGTTTATATATATCAAGCCTGCGTGCCATACTTTGTCGAAGGCTTGGGGAAGATCTAGGAAGACCTCCGAGCAGACTTTCTTTTCTTCTCTTGCACATCCAATGGTGTTAGTTAGCCTGTGTACTCGGTCTATTGTCTAAAGCTCATCTGCTACTTCTTTTGGAAAAACAAATTTTATAATACCAGTTCTCTGATTTTCAACATTAGTCATATCTTGTTTTGTTTGTTCTGGGTTAGTAGTAAATATCTCAACCGGGTGTTCGACAAATATCTTCGCTTTTTGCTTATTGTCTCTGGCCCATAGCCCACCGTTGTTTTTAATGGAAGGAATAGAAGTTACAAGTTTCCTGCTCTTCTTAGTTGCCGTCCAGAGTGAATAATCAGTCTCTACATATGCTGATAATTCTTGTAGATAGGAGTTTACAGATTCTTCTTTAATATTTTGGCTTTCCCTTCTGAGCTGCTGAGTCTTGTTTTTAAGTATGGTTTTGTCTGAGGGATCCCTCGATTGCTGCCAAGTTCTCTGATATCAGCTGGATGTTTACACCTTTCGTTATGTGTGTAATCTCTTTGGTGTTGTTATATGCCGCTGCTTGGATAAGAGTGGTGAAGTTTTCAGCTTCTTTTTCTAGTTGTTCACTTGTTCTAAGACTGATGCTTAGGTTAATGCTATTCAATCTAAAAGCTTTCCCAGTTAGTAGTTTTATTAGTAAGGGTGACTCTGTTTGCCCTTTTTATTATCCTTTCACTTATCGTTATTATGACCGCTGAATGGTCAGAATCAATGTCAAAATTCTCTTCGACTTCTATAAAGTTGAAGGATACTTCTCTGGTGATAAAAAAGTCTCTTAAGTCAGGTATTTTATCAGTATCAGTAGGCCAATATGTCGGCTTTCCTGTTGAGTGAGTAGAATTCCTCTTTTGGATTGCTTTCCTCAATTCTCTACCTTTGACCTTTGGTTGTGGTTAACCTGGAACCCCAATCTACATGTTTAGAGTTGAAATTCCCACCAACAATGAATCTTTCCCCTAAGTATGTTAAGAGAGTTAAATATTCTTCTTTTTTAATATTTTGTCTTGGCGCACACTAAACTACACCAACTTTCAGTTTTTGTTTCATTGATTTAATTCCAACCACTGTTAGTTGTACATCTTCCCTTCGCATATGACATTCTTCGAAGTGCTTGATAGTTTCTCCTATGACGATACCACCCCTGGCCTGTTTGTCCGGGTGGCTGGTGTGATATGTTTTGTATCCTTTTAGTTTAAGATAATATTGATTGGTCATGTGGATCTCAAAGATGAGGCAGACATCTATGTATTGGGTATTTAAGGAAGACTACAAGGTCATACTTTTTGGTTTTTGATCCATAATTATTTTGTTCTGTGAGGGCTGTATTGTGAGGGCTCTATAGTTCTCGGTAGTGCTGACATTAAATTTAATTTGGTTGTTTTTCAACATACTGGTTTTATATTTAAAGTTGCCTGGTTTTAAGCTGTCTTTAACAACTTGGTAGTTATTTAAGTTACTTAAAATCACCGGTGGTGGTTTCATGTCTTTAAGTATTTCGTCTGATTGCTTTTTAGGGATTTCCTCTACTTTTCCAGGCGAATCAGCAGCCTTTATTTTTATTCTTATTGTTATGTCACTGGGTAAATAATACATTCCCATTTGTAAGCGTACTTTTACTCTTGCGAATTAATTTTATCTGTCCACATAAATATGCTGTTTGTAACTTGCGAGTAACACGATCATAAAGCTCCTAATATTTTTAACGCTGTTCAAGTATTAGAAGTTTATGACATTCTTTAGTGCACGTCAATCAGAACCATCAAATTGTTTAGCATCAATTAATGCAGCATTTACATTTGTGTACTCACATACTCTATTTCGCATATTTTTTCTAATGTTTTGTTTCCACATACTTTTATCAGCAAATTTCCGCCAGTTGCCGCGCTTCTTATTTCTTGCTATGGTATACAAAACTGGAAACTATTGCTGTAAGATGCGAATAGCAAGCCACTATTGCACTAACGATAATAATCAAAACATGTGCTCTAAACTACATTTTGCTTCCATCTCCCCTCATTTTACATAACTTATCATGGCTGTTATATGGCTAAGTTATAGGCTATTATAGCACAATAAAAATGCAGACAAATTCATGCAGTCAGCACAATTAACTACATCTGACATTTTTTTTTTGGTTTGGCCACTTTTCGGCTGGGTCGTGGTGCAGTGCTCATCGTCGTTATACAATGATTTACTGAAGCAGAGGATACTGATGACGGCTACCATCTATGCCAGAATAGGTCCATCTACGCTCTCTGGCTTTTTTAAGCTAAGTCGATGTTTCATGCAATCAAAAAGTAGTTTTAGAAATGTCTAGCTTATCTAATTAATAGTAAATAGTCTTTTTTAGTTATATATGTGAAGTAATATTATCATACGTACATTATTCAACAAATAAATAATGTTCAGAAGAGTTTAAAAGGCCCTAGAAGAGAATAATTTTAGTGTATCAACTGTTTCTGATTTACTCTCGGAAAAACGCGCAACTCTCTTGTTTTATATCTATTCTAGTTTCGTGGAACTAACGTGTGCCTTGTTGATTTTCAAATAACCTTTTTACTTGATATCTTTTTATTCTTGTTTATTTAAATGTAGATGCGCTTCAGACGCCGTCCAAATATTCGGTGGCAATGGCTTTAATAGTGAATATCCAGTCGAGAAATTAATGCGTGACGCAAAGATTTATCAAATATATGAGGGAACATCACAAATTCAACGTATCATCGTGTCCAGGGAAATATTACAAAAGGCAAAATTATAAATAATTTATTTTTCATGCTAATTATTACTAAAATTATTTTATATATGTTTTTATAGAATTTATATTTAGATTTTTTTTTATTTTTGGGGCTAAAGATTTATTTCCTAACAGCATAATATCTAGAAACATGATGCCAATATTATTAAAATACAATCGGGTAAACATTAACAACTCAAACTTTTTAAACTTATTTTTTATTTATTGGTTTTTTGATAATTTAACTATAGTAAATAATTGTTTATTATATTTTATGAAATTAGCAAACAACTTAATTAGAAAATGGCATAATGTGTATATTAAAATATATTTTTAAAAGTAAAATAAAATTTATTTTATCTATTTGTTTTATTAAAATATTTTCATTTATGAAAATCTGATAACCATAGTGTTTTATTCTATGTAGCAATGGTGTCAAACTCAAATTGCTTGTCGGACTGTAAGCGAAATTCCAAAAGTAAGTAAGCGCTCCAAATGAAGGAACCGAGTTAGTGAATGAAACGAAGTATTTGATGGTTAAGAGTTTGCCAATATAATTAAAAAAGAAACAGCTCCGCCACGGAAAGTTTAGTATTTGGGTTTACAAGCCCGTACATTCTGACCTTCCGGATGAATCATTCAAAATAAAAACGTTTGTAAAGCGCTATGTAACAAACTATCTAAATCTGTATCTGCAATAGCTCGGGAGTTATCGTAAAAAATGTTTCAACTTTAGACGTAGCAAGGTCGCATTCTATTACAAATATTTAAATCGGATAAACGCAGTTGTTTGCATCCTGTAAAAGACTACGTGTACATATTCTTAACAGTCTATATCCAATTTTAAATTTTTAGGAATTTATATTAAGTGGAGAAACGCGCTTTTTGTATTTTACCAGTAAAGCTTAGATTTTCTCTAGACTTTACATCTGTACGCCAATCAGTGGAATAGCTTGACTTTTTCAAAAACGATATTTTTGAACTCCGGGAACTTTAAAACATGCTTTCCAGTCAAAATCACAATTGATAAATTTTTATATTTATGTATTACGTATACATGATAAAAATCAGATTAATATGTGAACAATATTTATTGTTTTGTGTATCACACTGAATTTAATTACAAGGAAAATTATTATATAATTCTAATAAATAACATATTTCTTGTAAGGCAAGGTGATAATCGTGATTGGGTGTAATAATTAAATATTTTAATAGGTATATGAAAAAACTTACGAGACGCTACGTTTATTTTTAAAGTTGCCTGTCTTTATTTGTGAAATCTGTTAATAAAAGCGAAAATTTACTGATCTGTATTTCTTTGAATTGATATGTAAATATCTATGTAACATTGAATTGAAAACTTATTAATATATAATTCTTATAAATCCAGGTGATTATGGTAGTTGGGTGTAATAAATAAATATCTCAATCAGAGTTGAGCTACTTGCAGTAGAAATGTACTACAAATAAAGTATTCACTACTTTTTTACTTTAAAATCTACTACTTCGTACTTGTAACAGCTCTTATTTCAATATACGAAAAAACTGTGGAGACGCTTATGTCTATTTTTAAAGGTGCCAATCTTTTTGCTAATAAAATCGAAAATTTACTGAAATATACATTTCTTTGAATATACTGAAATATTTCAATAAATAAAAAAACTTTGGAGACGCTACTGTCTTTTTTATTGCGTGTCTATTTGTGAAATGTGATAATAAAATCAGAAATTTACTAATATAGATTTCTTTCAATTGATACGTAAATATCTATATAAAATTGAATTTAAAAATTGTTACTATTTAATTCTTATAAATAATCTAGTATAAATCAAGGTAATAATCATGTTTGGGTATAATAAATATTTCAATATATGAAAAAAATTGAGATGCTAATGTTGTTTTTAAAGTTGCCTATCTTCATTTGTGAAATTTGCTAATAAAATCGAAAATATACTGATATACATTTCTTTCAATTGATACGTAAATCTCTAAATAAAATTGAATTTAAATATTATTAATATTTAATTCTTATAAATCAAGTTAATAATCGTGTTTGGGTATAAATAAATATTTCAATATATGATAAATTTTGGAGGCGCTAATGTCTGTTTTTAAGTTGCCTATCTCAATTTGTAAAATCTGCTAATAAAATCGAAAATTAACTGATATACATTTTTTTAGATTGATATGTAGATATCTATATAAGATTGAATTTAGGTCAAGCCCATAGTAGCAATACTGATAGATATTGCCCCACATTTTAACCCACTTAAAAGAATATAGTATTTGTTACCATTAAGCTATATCCGAAATAAATTTTTAGAATGTAAATATAGCATAAAAAATTAATTTCTTAAACAAAATATTGACAAAATAAAAACAAAATATTTCTTAAACAAAGTATGCATAGCATGTTATAAATATCAACAATATAAAGAAAAATTATTATTATTTAATTATTATAAATAACATATTTCTTATAAATCAAGGTGATAAACATAGTTGGGTGCAACACATATTTCATATGAGAAAACTTTTGAGCCGTTAATGTCTGTTTTTAAAGTTGCCTATCTTCATTTGTGAAATCTGCTAATAAAATCAAAAATTTGCTAATATACATTTCTGTCAATATTGATATGTAAATATCTATATAAAATTGAATTTAGGACAAGCCGAATTTAGCAATACTGATATTGCCCCACATTTTAAGCTCATTTAAAAGAATATGGTATTTGGTACTATTAACCTATATCCCTAATAAATTTTTAGAATGTAAATATAGCATACAAAATTAATTTCTCAAACTAAATATTGATATGTGAATAGTATATTATAAATGTAAAGATAAATCATTGAATATAAAACTATCAACTTTATTTAGAAATTAAAATGAATTCGTTCATCGCTAAAGAAAAAGACTTTCCTTTTCAAGATCTAGATGCCATGTAAATTGGCGCCAAATTTTTAAATATCACTGGCTTAAGCTAATCGTAGCTATGTTCATGTCATAGTTAACGCAGATAAATCCTTTAATATGATTATTAGAAATAAATATGCATTCTATGTATACTACGTAATTATATTTAAAACAATATTCATATTTGAAGATTATGTAATTATTGCAACATTATTTATCACGCGGTATTGGCTGTGACCTACTTTTCGTGTGAAAGTTTATAATAATGTGCATTGAAAACAGAATGACTTACAGGAACTTGCAAATATTATCCAAAATGACTTGCCGATTAATATTTTATATGCTATTAATATTTTAAACCCTTTCATAGCGTCTTTTTTTATTATTCTTTGTATTTAATTAAAAATAATATACATAAATTGTATTGACTAGCGCAGTCTCGAAATTAACACACACATTCATAAACAACTAGTTCCCTAAATGCAAAGTGTACGTGAAGTGGCCTACAGACCTACATTTATGGTTCCCGCGGGTTGTGAACCATTTTGTGGGTATCGTTAGATATTTTTGTGAGGGCCAGGGGCCCGTAATCTTTACCATAATTAATAAACCCAGCGCAAATAGACGATTAACGTGTAAACAATGCATCAAGAAGCGGCCACGGTTGTTGTGCAGAGTGTGCCGTGCTCTGTTGCCGCTTCCGCGGTAAATAACTCGGATGAATTATTATTACAAGCAAATAATTGCAATACAACGCCAATTTCGATTGTTACAGATGAGGTTGAACTGGAATTATCATCGGAAGATATCAATGTGCATATAAGTGATGTTCCTTTGCTAGCAAATGATGGTGAGTGGAATTATCATATGTCAAATTAGATATTTGTAGGTTATGTACGCACACACTGGCGTCTTCATCCATAACAAACCTGTTTAAGTGTATTCTTTCCTATTTTCTAGTTTTTGTCGTAGTAAATTATTTTTAAAGACATTAATATGAATTGAAATAGTATGCTAAGTAAATAGTTGAAGTTGAGTATAAATATATAAATGCAAAAATTGATGTTAATAGGTTAAAATAAGTGAAATTGATTCATTTCATTTGTTGTTCCCTTTCGTTTATAATGTAATACATAACTAGTTGATGTCTGCATTATTTAATTAATTTAAATGTATATAATCATGTTACTGGAACGCACCAGCTATGAATGTTAATTAATTTCTATCGAAATTGAATCTGTAATTCTCGTAGCTCATCGTTTTTATTAGTTACGCCTTCCTATGTTGGCTATTTTAATATTTTTATATGCAGTTGTGTGTGCATATACATATGAAGGAAAAGGAAGGGCCTTCCAGTCACTACTTGTGTCACTTCCTGTCGTTTTTTGAACAATATGTTCGTAGCAGACTATAATAGACATTTGTTTCTTTCAATCTCTTATATGAATTCGTTTTAGTCCGTAGTTTAATCACATCTAGAAAGAATGGGTCAGTTATGTTTTCAATTGATATTGAAAAAGGGTTGGCCTAATTTCTCCTTATATTTCCCTTGTCTAGCTCGTGTCATGACTGGATGTATGGATGTGTTTGTGTATGTTAGGTCAGGTTCAAGTGCAGGTGTGTGTGTGAGGAGGATAGAAATAAAGATGGGGCTTCATATATGACTGACTATATAGGTAATAAGCACATAGAATTATATTCATTGGATTGTGAAGGCATGCGCTGTCATTATTTTGTTTTCATTTTTGATAAAAGTGTAAATAAATATGTAATAGTGATTATTATGATAATCACACAGATTATTATTGTAAATATTAAAGTTTGGTAGTGTTTAATTCATATTAATTTCTTAATATATTTTAAACATTGCGTAAAAAATATTTTATAGGATCGTTTACTTAGATATGAATTGAACACCAAGGGGCGGTTCGAGACAAAAGAGTTAAATGTGCGAGACATTTTTTGTGTCCCTCTTCCTTTGAAGTTAAAAAAAAAATATTTGTACGTCTGTGTAAAAATGTGAACATGGATCGTAAAACGTACATTAAAAATATACTAAGTTCCTCATATCACTCCTGACAGAGAAACTGAATGAATTATTGCGGCAAGACGATAAACGTCTTTGGACAAGACATTGGATTTTAAGGAGACCAGATCGTGGTGGAACATACGTTCTTTTTAGTGAATTGGATTTAGAATTTAGAGCGCTTCTGAGAATGGACGTAGAACATTTTAATAAATTGTTAGAAAATATTACTCCAATGATACATAGAGAAGATACTGTCATGAGAGAAGCTTTACCTGCAAAGGCTAAACTGCAAGTAGCTTTAAGCTATTTAGCAACAGCGCTAAGCTACCGTTACTTAGAAGCCTTTTATCGGATATCTCGGGCTGCAATATCATTACTTATACCGGAAGTAATGAATGCAATATCTATGTATTTGGAGAAATTTTTAAAGGTAAGTCATTATTTTAGATATCTATTGAAGCACTAAGTTCTTCGATACTAATAAATAAAAACACATTTCGATGAATTAGTCTGTAATAAAACAACGACAAAACTGATTTAACAATGAAATTTGTTGCTACAAAATAAAAGCATTTACAAAACTTTTTAAACTTATTTAAAGACATTGGTCATAGCTAATGTTATAATATCATTAGTGCCGTCCAGTGGCGTAAGACTTGATGAAGATGACATGGGAGGGTCATCAAATTGGTACATTTATTGGTGATGAGATGTGATTCATTAGTTCGCTCATTAAAACTTCAGTGGCGTTTGAAATCGAAGGAGATGGTTTTTGACTGCTATAATTCGACATAGAAGAATGGGAAGCAGTTCTTTCTCTATGGTCTTTATTCCGAATTCGGTTAGAATAGTTTGAATTTTACATTGGGCTAATAAAGTATTCTCTACCGATCAAGTTTTGAGTTGCATTGTAACACTCCGAACATGTCAAACGGCGTTTCTTCTACAGAATTAACTTCTTCGTGTAAAGTTTTAAGATCAGAAACAGCTTTTACTATATCTGCTCCTCTTCTTTGCTCGCGAAGTATTTCCTTTGTTGGTAGTGGTAGCTGTGGTACTTGAACTCGAGGTGCTCGTGTCCCTGTTTGTACTTATTACTTCTTGACGACAGGTGATTCTGAGGAAATAGCAGAGCCACTTTGTTCAGTACCAGCGTCTCCTGGTTGAGTGATTCGTCTATAAAATAACAAAAAATATGATTGTTTCAGATACCAGAGAACAGTGAAGAATGGCAAAACAAAAAAAAAGGTTTCAGAACTAGGTGGAATTTCCCTGGCTGTTATGGTGCTATAGATGGCAAACAAGTAATAATTCAAGCACCTGATAATTGTGGAAGTGAATTTTTTAATTACATGAGCTCCAACAGTGTGGTTCTGATGGCTGTAATTGATCATATTACTGTTTCCGATACGTAAATATTGGAGCAAATGGAAGAAACTCAGATGGTGGTATTTTCAGAAACAGCGAATTTCGTAGCGACCTTGAAAATAACATGTTACCAAAAGGTGGGTTTTTGGTTGAAGATGATGCTTTTGCGTTAAAAACGTATTTATTGAAACCATACAGCAGTAGAAATCTTACAAAAAATATGTAATTATCGAATATCCAGAGCGCATAGAATTGTTGAGAACGGTTTTGGTATCCTAACAAGTAGGTTTAGAATATTTCTAAAACCCATAGCGACTGATATGAATACAACAGGTAAAATTATACGCGCCTCATGTGCTCTACGCTTCCACGCTTTCATTAATTGGTTACGTCTTACAAATTCCAGCCAATACTTCCCAAAGGGCTGCGTTGACGAAGAAGACATTGACTCAGGAACCATTATTGAAGGGATTTGGAGGAGAGAACTCATAGCTGGTTTACCATCTATCACCGACCACAATACCAATACTTGCCAGAAAACTTCGAGATAAATATGCCGAATTGTTTAGTGGAGCAGGTGCTTTTTCATGGCAAGACAGAATGATTTCATAATCTACATGATTAAGTAAATTAATTACAAAGTACATGTAAAACATGCCTGAATAAAAGTAAAATACTTACATTTTCATATGTTTTTCTAGATAGATAGATGTATAACCTATATTTGGAATTAATACAAGCTTACATTTTATATACAAAAGGATACTGCACTAATTATAACCATGACCTAAAAAACAAATTCCTCTTCTCTTAACATTCTTTTTCTCTTCACCACTAAAAGCCTTCCCATCCCCCTGTTGTATTTCCATTCCATTCCACCCTTTACCAATTCAATTCAAAGACCTTTATTGGCATATACAAAAATACAAATAAAGAAATAACATGAAACAACAAACCATAATTCATAATAATAACAACAATACTATAACAATTATCAGAAATACAACAAATACATAAATAACAGAAAAGGACTAAAAGGAAGGCCTTTAATCCCTTATCACTTGATTTATATCCCCGTTATCCCTCTTTCACTTCCCAAACCTTATTGTATTCCTCATCTATTAATTTATACCCTCCTTAATCTCCCTTCCTTCTCTCTTTTTCTCTTTTCCCTCCATTTTCCCCTATTTTCTTCATTACCTCTAAACCTTTTTCTTTACACCCCAGACTTAATCTTCAATTCCCTCCAATTTCTCTTTCATCGTCTCTCCATACTATCCCTACTCATTCCTTTGTCCAATGACTCCAGTTCTCTTCCACTTCACCGCATATTCTACAGATTTTTTGTGCTCATTTAACCAAAAATTTTCCCCCCATTCTTCATTACCGCACCTAAACCTCACAATCATCCTTTTCTCACTCATATCCGAACCTGACAGAAGATACTCACACATCCTTTCTTCATTCTTTACCCATTTATATCTGTTATTGTATCTGCTATTTTCCAATATTTCTTCTCTCTTTCTTGCCTTTCCATGTCCATCATTCTTTCATCTACCGCTCTTATTCCTACCTTGCTTTCCAATAATTTCTCCATCCACCTACATGCAGACCATCCCACTCTCTCTTCACTTTCATTCTGCACTTTATAATAATAACAATACTATAACAATCATTCATACACTGTTCCTTCCACGCTTTCATTACACCTTCCACATACACCTCCTTTACTAGCCAATAGTTTTCATCCGTCAAAAGCTTCCTCTCAAAATTCATCATTTTTCTTAATCCTTTTATCCATATTTTGTATTCTTCGTCATATATCTTCGTTTTCTGCACATTCACTACCCTCCTGTTCACCACATTCACAAACCCCTTCTGTCCATAAACTTTTTCAGTCTATCTATCATCTCATTCAACACTTCCCTTTTACTCGCCATCCATAAAACGTCATCAGCATATGTTAGGGACCACACCTATTTCTTTCCAATATTTATTCCTCCATCGTGCCCCTTCCTCATAAACTCCTCCATGCCCGCAAGATTAATATTAACCGTTTACCATTTTCCTCTCCTCTTATCTTACTTCTTCCTCCATTTTCTCCATCGCCCCCTAACTGTTGATTACTTGTCTCTCTCCATACTGTCCTCCGCTTTTCACTGTACCATTCGCCACTCACTCCTACTACGCTCCGCCTGCACTCTCCATCCCGCTCCAATTTAGTTTGCGGACCCGCTCATTCTAAGCCACTTATTTTCTGCCCTACTGCCCTATCTGTACTATTTCTACCCACTGCATGTTTTTGACTTCTGCTCCCATCTCCACAGTCTATCCCCCACCCATACCTTTTGATACCCCATTGCTATTCCTCTCTCTTCCCTTTTTATCTCCTCTGCCATCTTTAGTATCTCTTTACGCGCTCATTGTTCCTTTCAATTTCTTCTTCTTATCCATTACTTCCATTTTATCCTCCCATCTCTCCATTTTTAGTATCATTGGTCTGGCTTTTCCCCGCTCTTTGGCTTTTCCAAACCTAAACGCTTTATTAATTCTCGCCTTATACTCCTTTTTTTCAAACACCTCTATATACTTCTTCTCAGTCCTTTATCTCCTCTGAAATTCCATAAACTACTACATTCAACTTTCACTCCCCC
>WYDF02268899.1:0-32001 GCA_009867245.2 Adranes taylori | reverse complement strand
TAAGACATTTCCTGCGATTATTGATATTACATACCTACCAAATTAAATACCCTTAATTTTAATTGTATAATGTTTTTTGTTCTGAATTACTATTTCAGTCTAATTTGCGGATGAAATGAATCAATTTTAATGAGAGCTATTTTAGTAAGGCTTGCATATATTTTTTAATTTTCTTTATTTATGTTCGTAAAACGACGTATGTCAAGCATACTTTTCTCATTTTTTTCTGTCTGATTTTTTTTCTCTTACATAAGTCTAGAAGTTTATAGACCTTGACAGTTATTGTTACGGCGCCCTGCAAATTATATATTTATTTTAGTTACAGATGTTAAACTTATGTTTATCAGGGCCACGCCAAACGAGGGTGTAATGGTGCACAGCAACCAAGCGCTAGGCCTCTGGGTCGTCAAGTAATTTAGTAGAAATACTAATTGTCCAACTTTTATTACGTTCATGAATATTATGTTCATTTAGGCTAAAATAAATTTGGTGACAAATTTTGCCTGGCCCCTTGACCCCATTACACCTGATCTTTACATTATGTTAAACAAATATAAATATTTTAAACTTATGCGAAATAAACATTAATACATTTGGACTGTATTTGGATTTTCTGAATCCAAAACGTTTATACTATTTCCAGAAATTATGTAACTTGTGTTTTTACATTTTTAGTGCTATTTCTAGTAGTGATATTAAATGTTTAAAATTCATGTTTCCATAAACTGTAATGTTTTAAGAAAATGACTATAGTAATCGAAAATGTTATTTTTCTCGAAGAAATTTGTTCAACATGTGGTTTTATTAAAATATTGATTCATATATTCCAAATATTAAAATTAAATTTAAATCAACATAAATTGAAGTTTGATTTAAAATAAGTGAAAAATTAAGTCTACACACCAAAAAGATATCGACCAGCTGTATATTATTAATTGAATCCAAATCATAGAACTGTTTATAGCAAATAGAGGATAGCAGTAAGTAACATTGCTTGCATCGTCAGTCCGGTATAAAAGAATAGTCTAATGGAAGCTTCGAGTATATCGTTCTTTCTCTTACAATAGCAGTGGTGTGAAAAGAATTGATGCAATTTAGCTAGATTTTAGTATGATTTTAATTTACGAATTTATGAAAGATTTGGATTTATGTGATTTATGAAAATTCTCAAATTCGGAATTTTAATTGGGACGCACATTTTCAGCTCATTGACTTCAAAAAATTATTTTTGAAATAATTTGCGGTGGTTTGCAATTTATTACACATGTAGTGGACCTAATGATTTTTATTTCATTTTTAACGACGATATAATTTTTAGGAACGTGGATGTAAATTTTTGGGAAGTTTTGAGGAGCGTGGCACGCTTTTGACCCAGTGTGGCATCTGTGTGTGTCCATGTTAATGACTTTTACTTTCATCCGCTATTGGGGCTTCTAATGATACGAAAGTATATAATGCAAAGGTATGCGAGGCATGCTTTTGCATCACAGTGATGTCTGCATCACGGTGGGTGCGAAGGAAGCTTAATTATCGTTTATTATGAGTACTACATACTTTGTTAGTTAAAACAGAAATAACAAAACTGTGTTGAATTCCAGTGACATCATACTTTTTTAATTAAAAAAAAAAAAATTATATTTGAAACAGTTTATATTTAATTTTTTTATATTTTTTTCATGATCAAGAACACCGGGCGCCCGGTTGAGACAAAAAATGCAATTAGTGTGCTCGCATTTTAAATAACTTGTAACGTACATTATAAATTTGAAAACTACGTTCGTACTTAAGTGACGTAAGAAATTATGATGTTTAATTATTATTATTATTTTTTTAATTCCTTCATAACTCTTATTTTTAATAATTATAATCATAATAATATTATTTCATAAATTAATTTCTTTTTTGCACATAATTATTTGTACGGAGGACGTGTTCCAAAGTGACACTTCGAGTTATACGTAGTAGCTTTCTCTTGATTATGTTCCAATCTATGTTGTACACTTAACCAAACTTTTTAAATATAAATTTTTAATTTAAAATTATCCAAGCGTAGGCATAGACATTCTAAATTAATCTTTTCATTATCAAAGTGAATGTACAATTAAGAAAAAATTCCACTACTATAATAATAAAGTATCAAGTTGATTATCATTATTTATGCAATAAGTTTCGGGAATAAATATTTTCTTGAACTGAATTTGAAATGGACCAGGTAAATTTGTTTGTTTTGTGTTATAAAATAGTTTATTGTCGTTATAATTTTAGCCAAAGAAGAGGCAAATTTCACCGGCATTAAGAAAAATTCTTAATAATGATATATTCTTAACAAAAGAATTTAACAAATGGGCACAAAGGACGTTTCCGGTGCATAAATGGAAAACTTATTTTAAAGCTTTAGAAGTATTGATCTATTAGTATTTAAATAATGATTATTTTCAGATATTCATTGAATATTTCAGATTTCCTGTCATGGTATTCCATGGTTTGTGTTTTGGATTTGTTTTACGTGGGTGTTTAATAATCGCTCACTTATACAATTGCAAGTTAATATGTTATTAGGTAATATAATTTTTATACTAAAATTTCCGTTTAATCTTATTTAAGAGTGAATTACTGAAAACATGTCTGTTGATTGTGAGAAAATTAATTTTCCGAAAGGTTTTATTTATTAGTCACGTATTTGAGAGAAGTATAAATACATGAGCTAAACTAATCGTATCACTTTATATTAAGTAACCGTTACCCACGGATCAATAGGATTCATCAATTCATCAAAAATGGTTGTTATTTGTTGTCATTTCTTTTATCGAATGTCTTCTGTATATTAAATGCAAATGATCTTGCAATAAGTGCCCTAATGATTATTTCCAGTTGCCTAAAACATTCCAAGTGATTTTGTGTCCATGGGACTCACGAGACGTCAACTTATCTGGCATGGAATTATCGTTTATAATTTTAGTCAATTCTTGTCAAAAAGAAAATGTATAGTACTTAAAAAATATAAATATACATAAGCAGTTCGTAATAATGTAATAAATTATTATATTATGCACGAAATTTAATTGTAAATTTTGAGATTTTGCTCCAAAGTTTTTGTTTGTAATTATTGAAGTATCGTGGAATTTTGATTTGGGTAATCACGATTATACAAATAGTAAACCAAACAATGATAACATTATCTGTGTTTACTTTATAATTATTGTTAATGCAGCGATGAAAATAACCTTTAACAAATATTACAAGTGAACTAGTATTTGTATCTAGATGGGGGTTGGAGCCTATCTTTCATATATTGATAGTTGATCGTGTTTATATATATATATATAACTTATAATATTATCAATGAGTCGTCGTTATGTGGTAAAAGAGTAGACAAATATAAACATTTATTCGTGGACAAAACATATTCATGTTTCCTTTCAAATCCGTGTGAAGCCAGCCATAAAAAATTTCAAATATTTTGTATGTTCTTAAATAGTGTTTAGTTAATGTTTCAAATAAAGTTGTTTCTGACCTCAACTATAACGTATTTGTAATAAGATGAATTTTTAGATCTGTCTGGAATAAACTCAAAATTTTAGGATTTTTTCTGAAAAGTTCTGAAAATAATTACACTGAAAATTTGTTATGGTGTTGAATATTATATGTTGTTATTGAGTGTTTACTTAATTTGCCAAAAAAAGTTATTTATAACTCCATCCATAGCGTATTTCTTATAATATGCATTTTACACCTATATCGAATAAAGCAAAGTTTAATATTTTAGTGTTTGTAAAGTTTTGTAAATGATGTTCTGTCCATTTTCAAAATTTGATAATGCTATTGATAATTGTATGTTCTTCGTTTGTAATTAGTTGATTTGTCGAAAAAATGTGTTTTTAATATCACAAATAAAGCTCTTTCCATTTAGCGCATATGACACACATACATTGATAGATACATGTATTGTTACACAAAAGTATTTACAAATAAACTTAACTATAAAATAAGATTAATATTGCAGATACATTAGTTATATTACTATATTTATGCGCTTATTTAGATATTCCTCATAACTATAGAATGCTTCTTTAATTAGGAATTCTTTTACAATATTCTTAAATTTCTGTGTTTTCTAAATTCCTTATGGGTACTAGTAAATTATTGTACAGTTGAATAGTCCATGTATCTTGGTTCATTTTGTGTTTTTCTTAGGCTACAGAAATCCGGTCTAATATCTTTTTGAGTGTGGTACCATGTTTATGAACTTCTTGTAGTTGGAAGTCGTTGAAATTATTCTTTACAAAGAGCAAAAATTCTAGTATGCTGATGGATGGCAGCGTTAACACTTTGAGCTTTGTATAAGCCTCACGGCAATCTTCTCTGCAACTGAGTCATGCTACTATTCGAACTGCTTGTCTTTCTTTGAAGACGGAAAATTGTATGTGGGGATCGAGAATGGTCTCATACCACGATGGAATATGAGATTATCGAGTAACACATTACGTGGTACACCATGAGCATAGCATTTTTTGATAACATATATGACAAGTTTCTTAGGGCATAGATATTGCTGCTCACCTTTTTTGCTATGATCTCTTCATGTTCATTCCATCTTAGTATTGGATCCAAATTTACACCAAGAAACTTAACTGCCTTTGTATTCTGAGTGCTCTTCATTTCTTTTAGGGTGAGTACCATATTCTGCGTTTTATTTTGGTTTATACATGTCATTCGAGTTAAACTATAGGATTGCGCTAGAGCTCTAGCTCAGACGTGAACCATTATTACATGTAGATTACGATTGGTTCCTTGTATACATTTTTACAGTCGAATGACAAACTGGGTAGGGATCATGGTTTTTTCAGATAGCGAAACTCTATCACTTCCTTTTCCAGTGTAGATATAAGCGGTTTCTGGGCATATAGATTTTAAAGCCAAGTCCTCTAAATGGTACAAGTGTCTCATCTACTGTAAGGTGAGCTCCCAAAGAGTAATTTTTTGGACAGTTTGAAATAAATTTGTTAAAAATGTTGGAAATGCAAGCTGTTTTGTCTGATTTTGCTCTGGGTTCGCGACTGACTAGATCATCAAATCTGAGAGCCCTCAGCAACACGCAACATCTTTTCTGTCATTTTTGCACGAAAAATAGGCCTTCCAGTTATTGAAATGGAGAAAAGGAATTGTAATCTTTCTATTGATGATATGTAAATGGAGCATAGTAGAATTATTGCAATCAAAGCATTTATTCCGTCTTTATCTGTATTTTTCGTAGAAGGAGAATCGTGATTTTTTAATTGACTGTGCATTTTTAAAAGTTTTTTGTTGGTATGCTTCATTAGTTCGTCAATAATATTTGGAGTAAAAGAAAATCCCAAATTTGTATTGACGTTGGTTCATCTCCAAGAGTTTGTGCTGGACCTCCCAGCGAAGAAATGCGAAGTTTTATTATGTTTCGTTGGCGTCTTTGACTTATTTTGACATCTTTAACAGGATTATTTTGTCATGTGAAACACTTTTCCATAGTATTCTCTGGGGGCTTTGAGAATAATTATCGTTTTTTCTTCCAAAATTTGGATCTCTGTCTGTACTTGAAGGTGTTGGTGCCAGAGATTAAAGTTTCTCTCCTTCGATACTGATATCTAATACACTATCGTTATCCGATTAGTCGTGATCGACAATTTCGAGCACATCTGAATTAGATACATACGAATATTCGGAGTCTATGCCTGCTTAAGAGTCATCGTTCTGAGCTAGAACTAGTTGCATAAGGAAAAACAATTTGTGGAATGTTTTTATCCGTAGTGTTACCTGTCATCTGTTAAAAAAACAAGCAAGTAAATAAATAATTATTGTACAAATAAAGAATAATAACCTTGTTGCTTCAAAATCGATCTAGTGACGTAAAATGTTTTGTATTTTACTATATTGTAAATTGAAGAAACAGTCTAATTAAATAACTCTAATTTGTTCTTTCAATTACAGTAACATAATGAACTTTGTAGTCCACACAAGTATACTACGAACTCATTATGTGCAAAATGCTTAGTTATGATAAATGCTGTAATAATTGGAATATTACCTAATTTGTATATGACTAGAATCTAAAAGTAAATACATATAATTTTTTAATCAGTCTAACAAAAAAGTATGAAAATAACGCTAACATTGAATATGTCAGAATTGTTAAAATGTACGTTATACTGATCATCCATCTGACAGACGTACTATGTTGTGGAAAAACGTAACTTACCATAGAAAAAAAAAAGAATACTTGACGCATTGAATATGTTCACTGCTCGGGAGATATGAACTAAAGCTCTCACAAGTGTTTAGTTGCAAAACGACTCTACCAGGCTATCTAGCAGAGGTTTTACAAACTATATACGTCTCACAGACGCATGATCCGCCCAACGGGTTAAATTTGATAGGCAATAGAGAAAAACTAACTTCATTTCCAGAGTTAGTGCACAAAAAAGGAATAATACTTTTTTATTGTTGTTTTTGTCCCGATTTTTGGTTTTTGATTTGTAATCCAATGTTACTAAATATTTAACTATCGTAATTTTGACACAAATAAATTTGAATACTTTCTGTCATATAATAAACTATATTTTTTTAGGGCTATTTCTAGATATAATATTTGTCGCTTGTCTGAAAGCGTATACGAGAAGGAAACGTCCCGTATCAAATAAAGACGACATGCTGGGTCAAATCGGTCCCGATGTCTTCAGTTTTCCTTCGGGCCATTGTAGTCGAGCGATGTATGTAGCTTATTTCTTTATCTATTTATATCCATTGTTCTTTTTGTGGAGAGTCGTTCTGATTCTATGGAGCATCGCGATTTGTATTAGCCGTATCCTAATGGATAGACATCATATTTTGGATGTATTGGCTGGTGTAGCGTTGGGATTTTTGAATGGAATGCTTGTAGGATTTTTATTCATCGGAGAGAATACTGCTGTATGGTTGATGAGTATTATATCCGATGAAAAATTAGAGGGTGGAGATTATCATGTTTAAACAGCTGCGCTGTTTACTTTTCGTTTTCATATTTGATATAATTAATTAATATTATTTTCACGTATTGTAGATTTGTTAAGGATTTGACATGTTTCGGATAGTTTTATATACGTATACAATAAAGTGTTTTTAAAAAGTTCTTGTAATGTGTCATTTATATTCATTGTATGATACAATTGCTTATAAAAGGTCGCTCTTTATAAATTTTCTGAAAGTCATGAAATTTGATTTAACATTCATTAAGTTTGTTTTGAAATCGTGAAACATGAATATTACAACCGTAAAAATTTCAGTTTCTTTCATACTTTCTTGGTAACAATTTTGTTTTGTTTTTGACTGTTTAGTATTGATTGAATTCGTCCGGTATAGATTATTTTATGCATTTACAAAGTGGGCCGGAATCAACATTGTGGCGGGCAGCCTGTTGCCAACCTTTGTTCTAGAATGTCAGTTGTGTACGAGGGATAACATTTATTTAAATGGGGTTGAATTGGATTTCTACGATTTAAGAGAAAAAATAAATAAAATGAGGCAGTGCTGTTACGCCAACTGGGGTGCCAATGTGAACTGAATGACAAATCAACTGACTGACGCTTATGCCGGTAGTACCAACTCTTATATGCGCGCGTAATTCAAACCTGTTAACATGGTTTTTAGAACACATTTCATATAGTTTCATACCTAATTTACTTCCAAAATTTTCGAATTTCACAGATGGCAACGGTTTTGTTGGTATATCGGCAATTTGATCGTTAGTTGGCACGTATTCTACTTTTAATTCGTTATTTTCACCTTTTTCTCTTAGAAAGAGATACCGCACACCAATATGCTTAGTCCGCGTATGAAACAGGATTTTCGATTAACTTTATATCACTTTAACACAACATACCTTAATGCCAATTTAATCGCTTACGTTTACATTAATTTCACTAAACACTTGTTTTAGCCACATTGCTTCCTTAGCTGCTTCTGAAGCTTCCACGAATTCTGCTTCTGTGGTTGACAAAGCAACAGATTGTTGGCGTCGACTGTTCAAGTTATTGCTCCATTACAAAGTTTGAATACATATCCTGTCGTTGATTGTTTTGTATCTGCATCAATTGCATACTCAGCATCTGTGTATCCAGTTAGATCATTCATTTGTTGAGTAGAAGAATATAGTATGTCCATGTGTGGTGTTGATTTTAGATACTTGAAAGATCCTACAACTTATCGATATCGAACTGAAGGCTTTATTTTATTGCTACTTCTAGTTTTGCATAGTACTGTGTTTGAATCAGCAGACGTTTTGTTTGTTTTGGCTTCGTCCACGTGAAAACGAGGAATTATTTTTTCAATATAATTATTGATATGTATAAAAATTGAATTGTTTCCTGTATTACGTAGAATTTCTAAACCAACGGAGTTATTCGGTTCATTCACTGCAACGCACTTATAATTTTATTATGATAGATGTGCCACTTACCGAATCTCCGGATTCTCGTATCAACTTTGTCAAATTTTCAACCTTTGAGATATGTTGAGCTATAGTATCTGACGGTGACATTCTATACTAATGAAACTGTTTGCCTCATGCAACTGCACGCAACATCATTTTGGTTGCTTCAGTTTTTATTGAATATATGCTGTCTTAATCTATTGATTACATCCTTGGACGGTTCATCGTTTTCTATCAATGTAATCTGCCCTAGTTCCATTGTAGATCATTATGCCCATTGCAAGAGAATATTTCTTATTCCAGATGCCATTTCAGCACCTGAATCGGCGTTGTATAAATTGCCTCCGGCACTCTCGTATATACTTTTAAGGCATTTTTGCTCTTAAGGCACTTTTTACTTAGAATTTACATTGTTGATAAATTTTACCATCAAACTTGTTTATAGTAGATACATTTAAGTTGTCTGCCATTGCGTTTTTTTTTTAATAAAACTACACACCAGCCTACACTAAAACTAAACGGAATATACGAAATAACTAACGACTGTTTACTTTTTATTTCACCAATTTTCACACCCATATACGCGAACTGGGCTCATAACCTATTGAAATGAAATTTGGGTGTGGTGAATAGTTATTTAATAAACAATACAGATATAATATGATATAAGCAAGAACAAAATATAAAGAAAGATAAACTTAATAATAGAACAGACAACGCCCTTGTTAATTGACGCGAAGTGAATGACAGAATGGCAAATGAACTGACTAACGCATATTTCAGCAGTACTAACTCGTATATGCTCGTGTAATTCAAAACTGTTAACACGGTTTAGACTAAATTTCAACAAAAACTACAGACGTCAGACCGCAGGCAGTACTACTATTTTATATGAAATTAATTACTAATATGGCACCACTGTCGCCTGCAGTTGCGCCACGATGCGACCGCAGATCGTTGATACCTTGTCTCACGGAATGATTCAAAATGATTGACAGCAAGCTCTTGTCGCTGTGCTCCACATTCATTCTACCGCAGACGCCAACAGTACTGCAGGTTGCTTCTGTCCTGCACTAGCCTGGTACCTGCCGTCGCCTTCAGAATCGTACTTTAAGACATATTTGTTTAGTTGGCTATTTTGATTATGTCTTGAAACTTTTACTGTATTCAGTTTTAACTTTAGTTTTAGAAATGCTTGATATATCTGGTAATAGATTAATAATTTTGGGTATACTATGATGAAAGCTAAGTTGCACGCTAGTCTTGATGATTTTTTAAAATTTCTAGTTGACTTTGTAAAAAGGGTGTAAAGGCGGCTTTAGAAAATCTGTAAATCAAAAGAATTTTTAAATGATGGTATTACTTATAAATAAATCAAAGACCATTTCCTTTTAGAGTTTATTAAAATACAATGCTTTACGAAATAGGTAGTACAATAAGATAATTTGGATCCAATATTCAGAGTTATATAAAACTGGAATTTGATTTATGATGCAGTTATTTATAAAATCCAAAAAGCACTTATTTATTTTCTTTGAATTTGCTTTAAATAAATTTTATTTTATCATGAAATTTTCAAATAAGAAGTTCCTATATAAAAATCTGAAAACAGAAAAATATCAAAATAAAAACGCTTCAACAAGAATTAATGGTACTTAAAATTACACTAATTAATGTGACTAATTTGCTGTGCATAATTAACTAGTATTGTATTAATTAATAATTAACTAATAACGAATGTTGAATTAAAGCTATCAGCTATGCATGAATCAATAATCATAACAAATGGAATTATTTGTATTAACAGTTCAGAATGAAAGCTCTGTTAATAACCATACAAAAGAACTAAAAGTTGTTTGGTAACAATTGTGACGTCTGTCGCTTTAATTTCATGAAATGCTCGTCAAATGAGATTATTGTATAATATATTAATGTATATACTAAATAGCGTAAAAATATATAGCATTATCGGCGTAAAAAGTGAAGTCATGTCATGATCACCTTTTATCATAATTTTATAAGAAATAAATTATTGATTAGAAAACTGATGCATTTACAATATTTTGACTAATTTATAATGTTTTAGTAATACGGTTTTTTGACATAAATATTTTCTAGAAAATATGGAGAGTTCAATTTATAAAGCATGTAGAAGTCGTGACAAATACATAATGTTGTTTGTCAATCAAGAAGGTATTCTGCAGGCGCTAATCCATCTTAAAAACGAGAAGTAAGTGACAATGCAATAAACGGACTTCAAAATATCGATTCCTTAAAATTCCGAGCAATTCGCAGTCGAAAAGCTAGTGTTATGACGTCTATAAAAAGCAGAAATATAATTACATTGTTTTCTAAAGAACCTGAACCAAGTGCGTCAAAAAGTCCAGTAGCTCCATCAACTAATATTGGAAGATAAAGAAAGGGATTAAAGGAAGAAAGAAACAGACAGCTCCAAAATATCATGCCGATCACGAATAAAGGGTTAGAAGAGGTACATGTAAAATTTATAAAAACAAAACTTGTTCGATCTGGAGGAGGTAAAAAGTTGATAATCGATTTTATTAATTGCAAAGATAGTTGGTTAATTAATGATGAACCAAACGAAAGCAAAGCTTAAGAACTGTAGTAGAAGTTTCAATGCGAAAATCGGTTCCACTGCCAACGATGATCATATTCGCCAAGTAGTGGGGAAGTTTAGGACAGGAGAACGTAACGACAGAGGAGAACGCCTTATCCAGTTCTGCATCGAAAATACGCTTACAAGTACCAACTGGATCTATGAGAATCCAAACGTAGATTATACACCTGGAGATCTCCTGATGGACACACGAGGAATCAAATAGACTGCATCTTGATTCAGCAGAGATGGAAATCCTCGGTAAAAACGGCGAAAACGTTACCGTCTGCAGCTTGTGGAACCGATCATCAACTGGCCGAAGGGTGATGTGTGAGTTTACAGGAAAGCTTAAAATCTATAGGCGAAAGCAAATAAAAAGTCTCTCCAGCCTCAGCGATGAGCAGGCTACAGTTTTTAACAATAACGTCATTCGTAAAATCGAACTTCAGCTCGAACAACTTTAAACAAAAAATATTGAAGCAATATGGTAGGTTGTTAGAAAGTCTCTAGTCACAACTTTAGAAGAAACACCTCAAGAAGACGAAAATACTATTAGACATCCCTGGTTATCAGCGGAAACAATAGATCTCATTCGGGAACGAAGAAACATCAAATCCCGGGATCTTGACAACAGTATAGATCTGGAACTGTATTAATTGTTAAATCTGGAGATACACGCTGTTAGGGGTAGTCCAGAACAAATTAAAATCCGATGCAGCTTATAAAAAAGCCCTGAGAATACTCGGTACATATGTATCGTTGCTTTGTAGATTATTAGGAGATAGCGTTAGATAACGTTCGTTGACTCGGGCTATGGACGACTTTTGCACGATGGACGATTTGGAGTACCATGTCATCTTATCACTCTCGTCAAAACCCTGTATGAGAATTCGCAGGCGGTCGTTAAAATCGATAACACATTATCCGAAAATCAGGTGCTGGGGATCCGGAGCTGGAGGATATGCACTGCAAGAAAGGAAGAATGGACGGCTGATGTAGGAAAGGCCCGGGTCTTACATAGATTGTAGCGCCAGGAGAATGAGTGAGTAATAACATTTCGTTAAGATATGGAAACAATCTCATGAGTAATTTTGATGAAGGGCATCAGGGATTCGTCATTAACATGAAGGACCTCAGACATGTTTTAGGTTATGTACATTTTTAAATTAATTCTGCTTGTTTTTATTTAATGTTGATTTCAATATTTCGTCATGACTTTCCATACATAACCTACTTTCATTAATGGTTACTTAGTCACTAATAGCAAAAGTAAATACTGCTTTATAAAGAAAGGAAGCACACAATTCATTGCACAGTATATCTATACCAATTTGAAGAAACTACATTAGGTAAACCGATTTATCGCTAAAAATGGATAGCTGCGTAGCTGGGATACCCGATACATGAGGTATTCAACAAAATTCCTTTTTAGTGGTATGGAAGTACCACAGAAAATCAATCAAGGTGTCAGAATATTCATTTCGGTATCAAAAACTCATTTCTTCGTTCTGGTATCCTAAAAGGATTCCTAAAAGATATCCTAAATGTGTTTTGAATGCATGGAGAGAGAATAGGCAATGTTAAAAAGTACAAATATTTGGGATACATGCTGAGCTTTAATGACTCATGCATTGATCATACGTGGATGTTAAATTGATTTATACGTAGTAACTTCGTATTTCACTGAAAACAAATTTAAGGATTATGAAGGCGAATTTTGATGTATGGGGGCTGAAATAGGATGAGGGTGCAAATAGGATGTTGGATGAGTGAGGAGGATTGAAAGTGTAAGATATTTGGAAAAAAAAATGAAAAAAAGATGGAAGAACTGGGTAAAAGAATGTGAAAGTTTGGAATGAGAGGAGGAAGAATGTAGTTTGGCTCAAAATTTGAAAAGTTATATAGAACTGCACGGGACAGGATTAAGGATAATGAAAAATATAGTGATCGGTGTAAAGAAGATGTAATTCGAGATAAAATAGCAGGAGCAGGAGCTTTTCGGAGATAAATATACATGTTGGGGATGTTCTGCTCTCTGTATCTCTCTCATGGATAGAAGAAGTAATGGTTTGGTTAATTATAAAATTATGGTATTGGATTACAGTTATGTAATTCTTGTAAATTAGTTTTTGTATGTGCTATTATGTCGATTCGTGTACTAAATCAACTTATCTAGTTTTTCCTCAATTGGTGCAGATGCAGTTTTTGCAGATTACTCTAATGAGCAATTTAGCTTATTCAAGGCGTCTAATGTAGTAGATATTACCTTGAAGACATATTGAAATATTGTGTGCTTTCTTTTAGAAACGAATCAAACAACTGGTATTTCTAAAAATTTGTGTCATACATAAATAAATCTTATTTCGTATGATATGCAGCAAAGTTGAAAAATATGCATCTAAAATGACACGACTTTAATTTTTCTGCTCTAATAGTAGTATGTTAGAGATCATCCAAATTCTTCGTTTTAAATGCTGCTTCTGTAAAATTTTCTATTGAAAATAGTAAAATTTAGTTTTCAGATTATCTAGAAATTGAATAGTAACACAATTTAAATTTAATTGCATGTAAGTAGCTGATTGAGATATACAATATCGGATGCAATCGGGCCTCAGAGACCAAATAAGCTATTTCATTCGGCTTTTATACCATATAAATTACCTAAAGCAGTGGAATTTTCTACAGAAAACACAAACATGTTTAGTCATGCATGTTGTTCAACGCAGTTGATCACATTAACGACTATGAGATTGTGTTATGTATAATCGAATAACAAAAAGATAATAAAAACTATAAGTAATCGAGACTTATCCCTGCGAGATTTTATAATTTGATTAATTTATCCGGATGGGATCTAGCTACAAGTATAACTTTATAGCTATAACTTCTGTTTAGAATGGCCAAACCTCCTCAAATATCCTCAAAACAAAATTAACAAATTACCTTTTCCAATCCTTATAATCTTAAGAAACACATAGTTAAAAACAAAGATAAGATTGAGATTACTGATCAAAATTTGAGATTTCTGATCGAAATGGAGTTTAAAAATTGGAATATTCTTGTGGTGCCGAATACATAGGTCAGACAGGACGAAAATTCAAAGTCACAGCAATGAACACTTAAGTGTAATTAAATATAAAAAGAAAGTTCTAACTTCACCAGGTACCAGGTAGCTTTAACGAACGTCAATTTCTTTCAGTGTTGCGCAGACTAAATATAAATATAATCAAATAATGATATTAACTCATTTAAGTAGGTTGAACTGTAGATAAATGTTAATGTTTCAAAGGTTCAACACAGACGGCAGCTCATGTTTTAACCTTAATTTTAGTTACCATCAAAACATGTAACCTCCTCTCAGGATCGACTCCAACAAGTGATGCTCGTTGAGCGCTCAAAATTAGTTCTGATTTCAGACCCAATGACTTCTTTTATACCCGCACATCAAAAATAAATTGCGAGGTCAATGTGTTTCGATACCTGCAGAAGCGGGCGATGTGTTCAAAACGCTTGTTTTGTATGTATATATTTCAATCGGAGTGGAAAAACTTCTAATTGATTTAAACGAATGCTAAAGTGTATTACTCTTAATGGAGAATACTTTGAAGAATAATAAAGTCATTTTCGATGATAAAATATTTGTTTTTGTTCCCTAATCCCGAAATATAAAAGGCAACCTTCGTATCTTCCTACGAAACCCATCAAACGTGGAATCAAGATATGAGAACGATGTGATGCGGAAAGGGGATATATGCATGACTTCATTTTAATTTTCTGGGAGTGGCAACACTGAAGGACAAATCACTACTCGCTTTAATCACTTCTTCACAAGTCTTAGGTTGATGGAGAACATTCCTTATCGTGTTATACGAACCTTATCGTTTCGCGTAAACTAATACTAAAGTTTGATGGCAAAGTGCAGAAAAATGAGTCTCAGTCTTGTGTAAAAATGTGCGCGCATTAGACATCAAAGAGATTGTTGTGTTCACAGATTGTACGAATAGTGATGCAAAAAGCGTAAACGGGTGGTCAGAAAAAAGTTGTACAATGCCCAAAAGCGAATATGCTCTAAAATACAATAATGTGTGAAGTAGATTTATCGGATCAAAAATTGGGATATGCCTTTGATCGAAAATCACAAAAGTGACCTAAATAGGTCTTCTAGAAGTTGCTCATGACAGCTGTGTCAACGCTTCAATGTCGAGTTTATTGTATCTCGTATAAAGTCAACGTGCGTAAATGTATACGTTGACTAGTAAGTGTACGCATTTACTAAATTTTACACTTTTACCGTAACATGTACATAAAAGTGATAGAAAAAAGTGTTTTAAAACAAGTAATATATAATTTCTATCAATAATCTAGAAACATTTTTCTATTTTCAATAGAAAGTCGCTGTATTTTGTTTTGACAATCAAAACATTCTATCACTATTAAAATCAATTCTAAAATCACTAAAATTCAATTTAAAACTATAAAATTGTGCTCAGTTTCATTATTTAATAATATATTAAAAAATAAATAATTTCACATATACATATACATAATACTTCTTTCATCATAAAAAATATATAAGTACATTAATATAATTGTCCACATATACATATTGAAATCAAAAAAAATATGTTTAAAGTAACAAGGTACTTAAAAATCACAGTATACATAAAAAATAATAAATTTTGTTTATGATGGATGAAATGAATCACAAAAATTTTTACCATAGTTTATTGTGATAAAATTTCAAATCAAAATAACCGCGATCTGTTAAATGTGCACATTTTTGCGTTACATGTGTTGCGTCAAGTACACCATCGCCATCATCAATTTGATGATCAGTTTCTAGATTTGAAACCGATTTTTCAATAATAGCATCGTTGTTGTGTTGTTTTTCAAGAGCTGCGGATATTGTGGTGTTGTTGTCATTCGTATTGGTCGAATTGGAA
Source organism: Adranes taylori (assembly GCA_009867245.2). NCBI lineage: Eukaryota > Metazoa > Arthropoda > Insecta > Coleoptera > Staphylinidae > Adranes > Adranes taylori. Next base: position 16,001 of record WYDF02268899.1, on the reverse strand, counting down.
TGTGAAAGCGATAACGACAAAGGACGATCTAATTTGATCACATCCATTTTTTGTAGATCTTCTCTTTCCTCTTGTTGATGTGGTAGATTGATATCGGGTAATTCAAATGCACGTTGACTGGCGCCCAAATAGATAGTGGAAGCGGCCGGCGATTTTGAACGGCTGCGTGGCGTGTGACTGCTGGAATTTTGTTTGTTTGTTTTGTTTTTACTTATTGCGCTGTCATTTATTGAATGAGAGATGTGCACACGTAAGGTGGTGGTGGTGGTGCGAACGCGTTTATTTGATTTTCTTTGTTTTGTTGTTCTCGAATGCTTAGTGAGGAATACGGGAATTTTGATTTAGAGGGATGCTATTTCTGGCCTATTTACAAAAATAAAATGAAACAAAAATAATAAAAATAACGAAATAATAGAATAAAATAAAATATAAATAAAAAGCATACAGAGCATTTCTATTAATAATAGTCCTGCGTAACTCAAAATCTGACGATATATCCTACGATATATCCTAAACCACTTCGACCTAAAGCAAGATGTAGGATGGCAAAAAAATTCCTATAGATCAAGATGATAATTTAGTATGAATTGTTAAATACTTATTACACTTATTTACCAGATCGTATCATTTCATGTCAATGCAGAACTTATTACACAGAAATCTTCCTCGACGAATGAAATTTGCACAATTTATCATGGATAAAACAAATGCTAATAACAATTTCGGTGGGAATCTTCTTTTTAATGATGATGCACAAAAATCGCGACTATTGGTATACTGAAAATGCACATCTCGTTAGAGAGGCACACTTCCAACACGAATAAAGGAGAAAGGTTCGGTGTCGACTTTTAGGCATACTTTAATAGATCACTCCGAATTACAGATGACGCCGCTTAGTAGAATCACTTTGGGATCGGGTCAAGGTGATTCTACTAACCGACTGATTCCAGTAAGCGAAGTATTAACGCCAGGATAAAACTAATATTCAAGAAGCCAATACACTTACATACGTACATTTAATATGTATAAAATTGAGGGTACTGGACCCCTCGCCTTGAAATAACTAGGGCATCTAACTACTGCACCTGGTTGATGGTGGCTTGTGGTGCTCTTCTTCTTCCATTCCTTCATCCCCGCTAGTAATCCCCATCTCAAAATTCCGCGCCACTTTGCAAATTTCTCCTTCAGTTTGAAGAATAATGTCGCCGTTTGAAGAATGTTATCGACATTTATCAATTCTTTAAAGCAATCTTTAGACAGGTCAGCTGACTTCAGGAACAAGGAATTTCCCTTCTTTCCAGGTTTGAGTGAACTCACTATGCCGGAAGCAGTTCCTAATTGTTGCACCTTCCACTTGATTGTACGCCTAGTGGATGTACTCGTTTTATTTTTAAATTTTTTGCCTTTTAACCTTTCGATTCCACTATTATGGGACAGAGGAGTATTAAACTGTTATATCAAATAGATCGATAGAATATACAATAGCAGAAGAGAATAAGAATAAAGAATTTACGAGCGATGCGGCGTACCAGAGTGCTCAGTCCTAGGACCATGATTATAGAATTTAATGTACGATGAATTAAAACTCTGCTTACATATGCTTAAAAAGATTTCCAAGTAGATGCGTAAAAATAAATTAAATTTAGTACCGGAAGAAGCAGAGGTAATACTACACACGAGGAGAAGGAAAATAAAGATGCCTAAAATAATGATTGAAAGCTATGACATAAAGATACGATAGAAAAGTGAAGTATCTAGTTGTTACCTTGAACCGCTCAAATTATGCCAAGAATAGGCGAAGTAAAAATCAACAACAAAAATTCTACTTGGGATATCGGAATCTATAATTACGTACGAGGTCTCGATATGGTCAGATGGCATAGAGAAAGCAAATGTAAGAAAGCTTCTGGCGCGGACCCATAGGAGACGGATGTTAGATGTAACATCAGCCTACAGAAGAGTGTCAAATAACGTTCTACAAAAGCTAACAAACATCCTACTAATCCACCCCAAAGCAAGAGACCGAAGACGGTATTTCTCAATCTATAGTCAAAAGAAAAATACAAAAGGGACACTAGAAATCGCATGCTTGAGGAGTGCCAAAGCGAATGAAAAGCCTCGAACAAAGGCTAATTCTAGAAATTAAAGAATGGGATAATCTATTATAGGATTGCTTAAGCACTAAGACGGCTTGGACAATTTGCACAATATCTGAAGCGGCACAATACACTCCGATCTTCTGCGCGAACACTGATATGAAAACACAGACGACGTGGTAAACACCATCTTCTTTTGCCCATCACATGGGGCAGAGAGAAGAGAACTATGGATTAGAATTTCCAGTGAAAATGTTATATCCCATACGTTAAGAGTTTGGAGAATTTTGGACGCATACATCTCAAGTATAATGATAAAAGTATAACCTATGTACTCAATTACCAAACAGGAAATATACGTACTTTATTTATTTTTTATTTATTTATAAACAAATGGGGTGGTAAATAAATAAAACTTAGAAACAGGCAATAAAATATAATACAATAATAAGGCCTTAAAAATACAATGAGACCGACGCCTAGCATTCCTGAACATCAGAACGACAGTAAGTGCTCTAAGAATTGTACTAGATGAAGAAATGCATACGTGGGTACCAGAAAATATGTAGAGAGTTGGCGGGTGGAGATTAGTTCCTAGGAGTCCGGTACTATCATGTCGCATGGATGACGGGATGTTCAATGGAGGATCCTCCACCTCCTACGTAAAAAAAGGAGGAGATTAATATTCGACAAGAATTATGCCAAGAAATAAAATTAGGACAAATTGTATTTGAGTTTTAGTTTACATCGTCATATTTTGGACCAAACATTCTCCAGTTACTCTATGGAGAATTATTAATGAAACGGCCTGTATAAGAAGAAATATATAAATTTGCGAAAAAAAAAACCCTCTGAACAAATAGACGATTATCTTAGGTTCGCATGATTTTCTCTCGCTAATTTTCTCTTTGAAACGGTCTCATAATTCTCTTTGAAATAACACCCAACATCATAGGTCTAACTCTAATGGTTTTCTAGATATTGTCTGAAAATCTTCAAGGTCAGTTAAATTGAAATAATATATGAAGATATTTATGCTAGCTTAATCGTACTAAGGGAAATGCTATACGCGCAACTATTTTACATTTTATGCGTTTGTGTGCTGATTGATTTTTATAAGAATCAATCACTGAGCTAATTAAAGCTTGAGCTGGTTGAATGTTAAATTACGAGATTAGATGTACGATGCGGGGACAGATACTAAAATAGACCAACATTTGCTTAATGTAGTATAAAATAAAACATACGACTTCCAGGATAATAAAGATAAGGAGGTGGACTCCCGTCCACGAATTAGTACATACATATATTTCACTTATTTTATCCGATTTTGATTGTATCCGATTTTAATTTCGTCCTTGACTCTCTATCTTTAAAATAATAGAATTTTTACTCAAACGACTATTGATCCAACTAGATTTTGTTTGGAAAAAGACACTGTGATAGGACTTAGTATTTGTCCCCACATCGTACATCTAATCTCGTAATTTAACGTTCGACCAGCTCAAGTTTGAATTAGCTCAGTGATTGATTCTTATAAAAATCAATGAGCGCACAAATGCATAAAATGTAAAATAGTAGCGCGTATAGAATTTCCTTCAGTACGATTAAGCTACCATAATTATCTTCATATATTATTTCAATTTAAGTGATCTTGAAGATTTTCAGACAATATGTCGAAAACCATTAGAGTTAGACCTACCATATTGGGTGTCGTTTTAAAGAGAATTATGAGAGTAGCATAAATGTGTGAAAATATGCAAGGTGTTTCTAAAAAGTTTTCGGAGAAAATGATCCTCAAAGTTTGTATATAAAATAATACTTCATATTTATATACATGGTGCTTTTAAAAAGTTTTAGATTAATGATAGTCGTATATTTTTTGAGAGGACTTTAACTTTATCCGAAATAATATATGCGAAATTATTAATATTAAATAAATAGCACTAATATTAAAAATAAAATAAAAACAAAAAAAAACTGCGAACAAAATTAAAATCTAATAAGGGAAATAAAATATAGGAAAACACAATGTTAGGATGGTTTTGTTTAGTTGGATGATGTGATGAGTATTTATATAATATTTACAAGTCAAATTATGTATATGTACATACTTCACTTAAAAATCTAACATGCAGCATTTTTATGTATTTATAAAATTTTATAAGCATAGTTTGTGTTCAAGTCGACCGAAATAAATAATATTTCTCTATGAGTTTTGTGATAATTTTGAGTGATTAACAACTCAAAAACTCCTTTGAAGTTTCGCTTAAGTACGGTGGAAAAAATCCAAATCAAGCTATTAAACCAAGTGGTAATATTTTGAAAAATTAATAGAACTGTATCAATAATAGAATAAAATAATTTCATTGCCAAAAAAAGGCAAAGATGCTTCGATTCCAAAGAACAAGAAACCTATCAGTTTCCGAGATGGGGTTTTCAAAGTATTCGGAGCTATATTAAAAGAAATGTTAGAAGAATATGAGGGTGAGGAGTTACTTCTATAGAATTAATTACAGTTTCGCAAAAAAATATCGGCGGTTCAATAAGCTGTTTAAATTTAAAAAAACCGCTCATTTATACTTTTTTTTGGGTGTCTCAACTCCACTCAACATGACTTTCTCCACTCAACATGCAATCATCCAAACATGGCAGTACTCCTTAAATTGATATAATCTAATGAAAATTGTATGTAATAGTAGAAGACAAGCTTTCAAAGATTCATAGCGCGGAAGAGGAGTTTCCTCAAGGAACTCCTCTTTTGCCAATATTATTTAACCAAAGTTCAATAAAAACAAACACAATCAATTATTACAATTTGTCGATGACATGACTTTAGTACTTAGTTACCAGAGCTATAGCATCGGAAGAGACCTTTTGGAAAAAAACTCATCATGTAAAATCTTTTGGATTGAGGTCTTAGAAATCTTTAAAAAATTATCGATCTCCCGGTAAGTTACATGACGATCTTCATTAATCACCTCGAGCACAGCATTAATGTTTTCCTGCATGGCGTCTGATTTTCGAAAGATATAACAAATTGTCGCTCGGAAATGCTCTCGATTCAATTCCATGTTTCTGAACGCCTTACTAACTTTAAAAATTGTTTTGACGAAATTTTCCACACTTGTCAATATAATTTTAGGATTAATTTCGGAACCATATATTTTATTACTTGTGCCCCCTAAATGGCTATATGCAAAATTAAAATGAGATTCCTCGTAAAATGAACTATCAAGCCATCCCCATATTGTGGTTTGGTACAAAAGAAGCAACCAAAGCATAGCCCAACGGCGAAAAACTGGAACTACAGGAAGTAAAAAAAAAACAAAGTCACTAGTTCCTGAAAATAGAAATAGACAAGGAGGAAACAAGATTATGGGATTGTTTAGTACTGATACTTTCTAAGCATCTGATACTTTCTAAGTATATAATCTGTTTCCAAACCGAAACAGATTATATACTTTGTCTTTACATTTGATTTGAATTATATAGATATTGTCTATAGCATTAAATTTAGCATTAGGGATTTAATAATATGTTGCGAAGATTATATCATTTAATATAGACTCTTGCTACAAAAACTGGCTTATTTAAATCGAAATCTATCGGTCGTAATATATGGCTACGAAAAATTGCTTGAAGGAGAAACCTAATAAAACTAATAATAATGATCTCGGCGTGACCTTCTCTGCAAAATAATAATAATAGACGCATGCAAAAGTAGAAAAAATCTTATGTAGGTGTCGTAGATAATATTTTAAATTACTAATGGTGATAGAATGACTTCAGATTATTGTCTCTAGTAATTTTCGACTATAATTGAAAATTACATCTCATTAAACGTAATTATATATTCAGTATTTTAATTTCAAAGGTTTAGGAGTGGCCAGTAGCTGACGTCTTCTAGAAAAAGTGAAACGCCAAATAAGTGATGTCACTCAAGTCGATTTCTGAAATACACCTTCCAAGGCCTTATTAAAAAATTTATTCTCAACTAGATGTGTGGTTTCTTTGTTGTATCACCTGGATAGCCTGGATAGCGACATCTAGTTATCAAACTACTGACATCTTTATTGGAAAAAACATAATAGGAAACCACTTTTTTTGGAAAAAATGGAATGAAGGCCAGCCAACAAACCATTTAAACATGTACAGAAGACGTAAAGAACAAAGAGCATGTTTGATGCTATGTCATTATGTGGAATAAGCTACCAAAAGTAACTAGGAGTCATGTCTGTCTTTTAAGAGGAAATTTATTTAATATGTATAGTGGATGTAGATGGAGCGTTAAAAAAGGACAATATGAGGAAGGGGGAGGGGAGGGATGGTAATTTTAAGGTACTAAAAGATAGGTCATTTAGTTAACTTTTTTGTATTCATGGCAAGCAGGAAGGAATAAATAATGGAAATGCTAGTGAGAGCGAAAGATACATGGATAGGAGAGAGATAGAATTGAATGTATGACGAATGTGTTGGATAGTAAGAAGGGATGGCGAGCTAGTAAAAAAATAATTATTTTGAATTGGACGGAGATAAAATAGAAATCGTAAAACGGTACAAATATTTAATGTTGTTGCGAAATGAATCATGTAAAGATCATGCTATTATGGTGGGGAATTAAATGTAGAAAGGCTATGGATTGAATGAACTGTATACGGGAAGGAAATTTTCCTCAATGAGTGAAATTAAGGACTAATATTCTAAATGTGTGTGTGTGTGTGTGTGTTAGAAGTATATTATCGGATAACATATTCCATGTAAATTAAGTAATTAATTAAGGTAATAAGTAATCCTCTATAAATTGATTGTCAAATTTAATTCAACTTGGACATAAGGCGTGACAAACAGCGACCACTTGCGCGTTCGCGGGAAAGTGTCGCGACATCCCGGGATTGTACGAAAGCAAGAAGATTCGCAAAGCGTACACATACATCCATAGAAAAAAGCATTATGTCATTTTGTTGACACAGCCTGGTACGAGAAATCTCTAACATGTGTAAACAGATATATATGTAATTGTTTGTCCTTTGCGGAAGTATTTTTGAAAACGCCGCCAATTTAAATACATGATTAGTTTTCATTGGCTACTTCTACATTTGAAGGGGTTAGGTCTGCACAACAATTCTTCGCTTGCGCTTTATTTTGACGGGACATTTTCGTCAACAATTTTGATACTTAAAATTGTCAGCGGACCAATGATGCTTTTTCATTGGTTATAGTTCTAAACTTCCTAAAATTTTCTAGCAGTAGTTTCTTTCAAGCCACGCCCATCTATCCGGCGAGTTACGGAAATTGCGATTTTCCAAGGCGCTTCGCCAGAAGCGTTTTCTTGCCAGCTAATTGCATATAAACGGACCTGCTGAAGCCAGTGCTCAACAGACACCAAGAAATTTCTGAAGCAGACCACAAATGATCCGATAAGACTTTCTAACGACGACGAAGTGAAATTAATCATTAGAAACCTGACAAACAAGGACCATATGGCTTACAGAATCGCATCCTCAAATTACTACCTCCAAACGCAGTGGCCAGACTAACAATAATTATCAACAGTGCCCTCGTACTTAGCTATTTTCCGGCATCATGGAAACATGCTGACAGAATCTTCATACCAAAATCTGGAAACAACTCATTTCGTGAAGGCTATCATTTCCTCGCACGATAAGTCTATTACGTTATATGGGAAAAATATTTGAAAACCCAAATTAAATTAAGCTATACCAAATCACGATCTAACAGGCGAACAATTTCGACCAATTCATTCTACTACTGATCAGATAGCATCCGATAAGCATACGATTTAGATTCATGGCAACAACATCAGTTGGAAGAACGAAGTCAAATATCAAGGAGCTACTCTGGGCAAGCGGCTAACCTGATCCAAACACATATTCGATGCTATAACTAAAGCAAGAAACATTACAGGAATGCTTTACCCTGTTATAAACAGACGAAGCACGCTTTCGGAAAAAGCAAACTCCTAATGAACAAAATAAGAATCCGTCCGATCATGGCGTCACTGCACCTGCATGGAGCTACGCCGCCAAATGTCACATTACGCCAAATTAATAGAGAACTTCAAATGAATTCAATTGGAACATTCCTCAAAGACACATCCGCTACATTCTACGAAAGAGTCAAAGAACATCCAAACACGCTAGTGAGAAAGGCTACTGACCACTCAGTTGACGACTTTAGAAAACAAAAAAGACCAAAAACAGGAATAATGCCATAGTAAACAATAGTCTTAACAGCTCGAACAAAATCCACCACACAAATTCAGATAAGCCCACACAGATTACGCAGCAAAAATCCAAGGTTTAGCTGCTAGAAGACAACGATCAAGGTCAAGGTCAAGTGTTCACCAGACGTATTTTGGGTCTTGTGGTAGTTCTCATATTTAACAAGTAGTTCTCAACATAATTCTCTTTGAATGATTAGGCCTATTTTCTTGAACCATGAGCGATATCGCGGTCTTGGATCTGATTTGCTCAAGTAAGCGCCAGTAGCAAGTCGCTTATTTTATTTATTTAAATTTAAATTAAAATCAACCAAGTCAGTAGCAAATTCTACACACTTTCGTTCTCATCGGCTTATTCATTTCTTCTTATTCATTCATAAATATGTTGTAAACCCTTCCTTGTAATCTACTTCGTCAATGAGCAAACGAGGTCAACTTTCGTCAACGTCAGAAGAAGAGAAAGGTCAAGCGCCATGCTCACCAAACCAATAGAAATGACAGAGACAGGACACCAGAGAGGCCCTTCGTCTAGAATTAGTGAAGCATTAAATAAGGCATGCAGTAAACTAGAGTATAAAGTTAAGTCTGTATGGATTCCGGTCTCTGTAATAAATCATCCAACGCCTTATTTAAAAACTATTACCGTTTAGATGTCTGAAAACTTTGTTGGAGATATCCCACGAAGAATCACAAATAGGTTACGAACTTTTCTAGTTTTCGATCATCAAGGCCTCTGGAAACTGTTTTCAGGCACCTGACATGGTCGTACACTGAATTTCGGGTGAATCACTGACATTTGTGATTTAATCACAAATAATAATTGTTGTTCTACATAAATGATGAGGGCAAAGACCTCGATTATCAGACTATAAACTGCATCCCAACTCCAAAAGTTTTATTCTAGAATGATGGATGCTTCAAAGACTTTAACAATAAAAAACAATTGAAATAAATCCGTTATGCACAAAATTTCTTCTTTATATTTTGAGGAATGAGTAGATGCTAATGACAGATGTGTAGATGTATATATGGACTGAACATTAAAGAATACAAAAATTTAAAATATATTTACATACCTTATGTTTGATGCTATGTTCTTACTTGTCTGATATCGGCATTACTATATATAGGTCTGAAAGGATTACAAAAAGGAATCGGAAATTAGTATACGAAATTAAAGTGTGTGATTTTGTTTTTCAAAACAAACCTTTCATCCGTTTTACATTCGTAGGTTTTCATAGAGCTACAAAATAAAACAAAATATACATAACGGAATATTTATTGTCCGAATGTACGCAAAAGAAAATCTTACCCAGTAGGATGCTTTTCTTCATAAATGCCATTCCTTTTCTGAATATCACCATCAGTTGGAGAAATATAAATGCCATTGCTAAAAAGATTAGGAGCTTTTGACTCTGTCGTTTCAACTATGCAATGAGGAGCTGGCATATGTAATTTATTTATAGGCTTTGGTGCGTTTTGTATATTTAAACCTTGTTCGGTACGAAGTCGTTCTTCATTAGCCTTAGCATTTGCTGCAATTTGCAATCGTGCTGTACGACGTGCAATTTCGTTTCGCTCAATATCACCACGTCCATTCGAGCGACATTGTACTTTTGGTTTCTCATCAATTTGATTGTTTCTCGACTTCTGAGAATATAGATTCTTAGTCAGAACGTACGATACGTTGGATGGTTCATTTAATTCTTGCATTCCATTTCCTGGCTTAATTTTTTCATGAATTTTTCGTATTGGTTTACCGATTTGGTTATCTATCAAATGTTGTGGTCTGGGAATATATTGATTTTCTTGAATCTGTTGTGTTAAATTCATTTGATTTCCTCCTAGTTCGTTAGCATTTTTAACTAAATTATGATCAACGGTGTAAGAAGTCAAAGGCGGATTGTTCATATTTTTGTTATCTTGCCTTTGTTCCACAGCTTCTACATCTTTTGATACTTGAGTTTGAGGATTCGCAGCTTGCATTTGAGGGATTATAGACTGCTGTTGTGGTACTTCTGATTGAGGCATTTGATACATTTGTTGAGGTTGAATCATTTGATTGTAAGGTTGATAATTGAAACCCGGTTGGTTATAATAGTTTTGATATTGTTGATAAGCTGGATTATAGGTTTGCTGCTGATTATAATTTGGTAATTGATTATTCATTTGATGAGGTGGTACTACTTGTCCATTACTTAAACCATTCTGATGCATCAACATCTGCTGTTGATTTTGTTCACTAGGTACAACGTTTTGAAGTTGTTGTGCCTGAATTTTATCATCATCCTCATATAAACCTTTCCAAGCAGGTTGTTCTATAGTTTTAGAGTTTTCCATATTATGATCACCATATAAATCTTGTCGACCAGAATCTCTAGTTCCTAATACAGCGTATTGATGTTCACGGGCAGATTGAGTAGTCTGTTGTTGTGTTTGTTCTTGAGGTTGTGCTAATTGTTGATTTTGCCCTTGAAATTGTTGATTTTGTTCTAGAAGCTGTTGATTGTGTGCTTGTAGTTGTTGATTTTGCCCTTGAAATTGTTGATTTTGTTCTAGAAGCTGTTGATTTTGTGCTTGTAGTTGTTGATTTTTCCCTTGAAATTGTTGATTTTGGTCTGAAAATTGTTGATGTTGAGCCTGATATGGTTGATAATAATTGTGTAAATCATATCCTTCTGTAGCATATTGTCCCATAGGTAATTGAACCATAGGATATCCTTGTTGTTGATTATTGGGATATCCTGGCATAGTCATCATTTGCGGAGCCTGTGGTTGTTCCTGAATTTTAGGTTGGATTTCCTGCTGTTTCGCTTCTTCGGTCTCCTTTTCAATTTGTTTTTGTTTAATTTCGGCCTGCGTTTGTGCGAGTTTTTGTAGTACATATTGCTGGCCGGTTTGTATTGTTTTTTGCATTTCGGTTCGATTTTGATTTAACTTACTTTCCATTTGTTGTTGCATATTGCCGAGATGGGCTTGCATCTGTTGCTGATAGGGGTTATATTGTTGTTGTTGTTGTTGTTGAGGAGGAGGAGTTGGAGAACTTTGGCATTCCTGATTTTGATTAGGATGTGTTTCATTTAAATTAGTTGTTTGTTGATTCAAATTATTATCTTGTTGCCCGCTTGGATACTGATAATATCCGTAATGTTGTTGTGGCATGTGCTGATAATTAAAATTATTTTGCTGTAAATCATTGGCTTGATCAATATTTCCAGAAGTTTCATTGATCTTATTTTGGTTTTCCGTCACATTTGACTGGAGTTGCTTAATATTTCCTTGAATAGGTTGCTGATAAGGAGTATTATTGTAGACCTGATGAGGTTGTTCGTACACTTGGTATACTTGTTTGGGCATTTGAGTACTATCCACATGTCGTCCGTTTTCATCTTTACTAGTCCCAACAACCGGACTGGATTCCTTATTGTTCCGATCTTGATTTTTTTCTGCCAACATTTGATCTCCACCTGCTTGCAGAGTATCTGCCAGATTTTGATTATCCAATACCGTATCATGCAAGAAACATTCCTCAATCGTCCAACGATTAATTTGCTTCCTTGGAAGCTTTTGTCCGTGTGGATTTTCATATTTTTTCGGTTTCATAAAAGGCCAATAATATTCTTTAACTTCTTCACGCCCCATTTGATCGTTTTGTAAAATTAGTTTTGATTTTCCTTGATTAGCTTCTTCTAAACCATTCCCAGCTACTAATACTTTTGAAGGTGTTACTTGAACGTCGTTTTCTTTGGCTGAAACATCGATTGGTTGTACAATACTTGGATCATTGTTAATTCCAGGTACGTGTGCAGCATATGGTGTTAATTGGTTTATTTGAGGTTGTTGTTGTGAATTCATTTGCATTTCTTCATGTGTTGGCATTTGATTTGGTAATAATTGTTGTGATGTCTGAGGGTATTGCATTTGATTTTGAGGCATCATTTGATTCATCGGTACAATATTTACTTGAGGTGTCTGCTGATATTGCGAGGCAGTTTGCATTTGAGGTATTAGGCTTGAATATTGGGGAACAGATGGCATTTGAGGTATTTGAGCTGGATATTGAGGAACAGGTTGTCCCTGAGGAATTGGAACGGCGTATTGTGAAACCGGTTGAATTTGTGGTGCCTGACCCGAATTCTGTGAAAGAGGTTGTATTTGGCCGGTACCTGTCGGCTGCTGTGATACATATGGAATTTGTGTTTGGCCTTGCTCAGGGTTCATAGATTGATATTGAATTTGTGGTGCTTTATTTTCCGTCTGATGTACAGACAAATTTTGCGGGGCTTGTTGAAATTGATTTTGTTGAGGTAATACATTTTGGATGACCTGTTTCAATGGTCCTGGCATCATTTGATCTAATTGGATGGCTGGAAAATTTTGATTAATTGGAGGTTGATATTGATTGGGAACTTGGTTGGATGGTTGGGTATTAAGTGGAGCAGTGTATTGATTTGTTTGTGGAATTTGGTTAGTAGTTTGGAGAGTTGCTGCTTGAGGAGTTGACTGATCGGAAGTAACAGGATTGCTAAGTAGAAGGAAACAAACGATTATAACATTCAGTATGGAGAATATTTATAAAATACCAACCTCGACGGTATAGGAGCTGAATAACCGGTATTCTCTGGAAGTGGTGAACTCTGGCCATTCGATCTAGTTCAAGCAATTTCATGCACATGCAATAATAATGTATTTTTATTTAATACAAATAAAAAATGATTTGAAGACTTACCCTGTTGGTTCTTGAACGTTTACTGTTGATTTCTGATTATGTATTATCTAACAAAAGAAATAAAATTTTATATTAACAAATATTAAATGTAATAATTATTGCCCCAAAGCCCCAAAATAAAATTACGCGAGAGCAACGCATTATTCTTGTGCTTGGTATGCTTGGCTATGAATTCTTCGTCTGCTCGTATCATAGCAATTGATTCGCGTATACCTTAGAGCAGGAGTTCTCAAACTTATTGTGGGCCGGGCATATTCGAGATTCCATAAGGATATATTATATTTATTGCTTTATCAACACCCATTTACGAAGAGGGAACAAAACGCCTCTACCCCTTCTCCCTGTGACTTTTATATTTATATTTTGTTTCATCTACCATCTGCTGAAGGGGTTCGCGCCACATTCCCCTTGCTCTATAGGATTATCCTATATGTGTCTCGCTTCCCCTACCATCTGCTGAAGCGGGTCTGTACTATAGCCCCCCCCCCCCTTGCTCTATAGGATTTCCCTTTATATTCGAGATTCCTTAAAAATCTCGAACTCATATTCGCATATTCGAAGATTATGACGATTCGAAGAATGTTATTGTAAAATACGACTTCTATAAAGAAAATGGTTCACTAAAGTTTTGGATATTGTCACAGTGAAAACTTTGAGTACATAAAATTTTCTGTCCAAATGAAGTTATCAAAATTCTTAATATAATAAAAAAAAATACAAATTGATGTTTACTTGTGAACTAAGAAATCTGTTATTATGGAAAAAGTTGTATTGTCAATTTCGACATAAATATCTCAGTTACGGATAAGTTTGAGTACGGATAAAGTATGACATATGAATAATTGGAATATTTATGAGATGGAATATGAATATTTTTAGAATAATTGGTTATTGAGTAAGTTTGATTTATTTCACATAAAGATAAAATTTGAGATAGTTGTTTCCACGTTAAAGTTCGAAACAATTTGGACCCCAAAAATCAGAAGTTGGTGTATGACGATTAATGATGTGGTTTTGGTTATGGAAAAAGAAGGCATAGAATATGTACACCTTCTGGAAAGCAACCAGGAGGATTTGTGAACAGTGTAAAATAAATGCATTAGAAACGTTGGTAATAAACATTTAAATTATAAAATGTAATAAAAAAGTAAATAGAATAATAATACGATAAAATTTGATGTGATTAATATGGTGCTGGTAAATGGAAGTTATAAAAAATTCATTACCTGTCCCATACTGCATGCGGGTCGAGGTGCACCGTACCTTCCGTACGGGGTCGTTATCATTTGTTGTAAACCGTTTGAACCACGTTTTGATTTCGTGAGGTGCTCACTGATGCGTTAAAAATTAGTAAAAAAATAATAATACAAGTAATTAAAAATAATGACATTGTTAGTTGTTTTAGTCGAAATAATTATAATATTGTGATGATGTATTATTATCATCCAACCTGTATATTCTTTTAATAATGATATTGCTATGGGTAATTAACGATTTTGGTTAATTAAATCTGAACTTTCTTATATCATTCAATTATACTGAAGTAGTTAAGATGATTAGTTAAAATTTTCACATTTTAATAAAGCGTTTGATGAAAATTTATAACAACCATAAATATTGTAGTGAACACATTCTCACTCCCTAGGTAGGTAGAAATATCTTTCTAGGGTCTTAAATTAATAATTTCCCTGATAAGATCAATAAAAGCAATACGTCAAACTTGTGATAAGTTAATGCTTGAACGTGCTATTAAATTCTCTCCCAAAACCTCTGAACGAACAAAGAAATTTCAGATAAGAAATGAATAATAAGAGAATAAAATACATAACTACGAAAGCCAAATCCTTACACATTACCCTACAAAATGATGTAGTTAAAATTTATATTCTCAAGCAAAGTATATATCAATCTATAATAATAGACGTATCTATAAATATATGCGTAGAAATTCTACTAAAACTAGAAATTACTAAGCAAGATTCAAAAACAATAGGTATTCCGACGAAAGGACATATATCCGATATTATAGTTCGTATTGTGCAAATAACTTACTTGAAAAACTAGTTTGCAAATCTTATAAAACAAGAATGAAACTTAAAAATCAAGATATATAAAAATGAATAAAAAAAACATCTGATGAACGAACAATTATAATTCAAATACGAAATTCCCCAAAAATAGAGAGAATAAAATAAACATGACAACTCTGGCTATATTTATGAACATGGCAGAATCAATTTCCACGTGCTTGTAACTTCATTTAACAAAAAAAATTATTAATTACAAATATTGCGAAAATTCCCTTACATTTACCAAAAGAAAATAATTATTCAAAATTTAATTTAAAAAAATATAATAACATAGTTGTCCATAAAATAGAAATAGAAGCATGTACAGAAAAGGTAATTAAAATTCCACTAACATGTGAAACGCAAATTGGTATATTACCCAAACAAAATAGTATTAAAGGAGTTGAAATTCCCGAATCATTATAGTAAAATCCACATTGAGATGGCAGTACATGCATATAAGGAAACAGGGTTGCCGGTCTTATTGATATTGTAAGATTTGCATATTTTCTAAAAGAAGGAGGACCGTACCGTCTTCACTAACTTTTACAAAGGTTTTATAGCAGATTTGGTTGAAGACTTTGTTGGCACTTTATTGGCTATAATGGAATGGTAAGGCGCATTACTTATAGTGATGACAGAATTTGGCTGTAAATTAAGTAAAAGTTTGCATATTCTATTCATTTCTGAAAATTTACTGCATTCAATTGGGTTTTAAAATGAAAGCAATTTGTTAATTAATCATGGTATATATTCATTTTCATAATTCGATTCATATTGCGAGTCGTCGTCGTTTAATGATATTATAATAGGTTCAATGTCATCTTGCATGTTGTCTATTTTCCAAAAATTGTTCTCGATTT
>WYDF02268888.1:0-18287 GCA_009867245.2 Adranes taylori | reverse complement strand
CCAAGGAACCAATTAGCACAAAGAATTGAAAATAAATTTTCAATTCTTGAATGAAAATAATTTTTTCTTGCTAAAAAATTTAAAACAATGTCGTATTTCTCGGTGTCTGTACGTATGTACGTACATATGGCTGTACGTAAGGTCGATATCTCTGGCTTATACAGAACGCGACGTTGCCACGTTCAATATTTGAGTATATTTTCCAATATATCTCAAAAACCCTAAAAGATAGGACATTCGAATAAACTTTGTTTTATAGTCTACCTATAGCCGCTTCGATTTTATTTGAAACCCTTTTTTTCTAAAATCACAATTTAACATATATACAGGGTGTTCTTTTTCTTGAAAATTTTGCGGTCCATATTCTCGAAAAGTTTCGCAATAATTTTTTTTAATTTCTTCTTTCGAAAGCTCATTTAACAGTTAAGGGATTAAGTGAGTTTATAAAAGACGGACAACTTTGTATCGGAATTACACCTGTATATTTTTGTAACTTTTTAGTAAACACCTATAAAACGTAACACCCTGTATATTTTTATACATTTCAATAGTCCTTGTAATTTTATTTAAAATAATATCACACATGACAGGCTTAACTCTACCGTTTCAAACAAATGACCCTTAATATCATTTTATTCAGAGATTCAGTTTTAAAACTAGAACATTGAAATTTAGAGCGTATATAGTATCTTGTATTATGCTACGCAATAAATTAGTACCATGCCTAAATTGGTGTAAAACGCGACGTTGCCACGTTTAACATTTTACAAAAATTTTCGACATATCTCAGGAACTATAAAATATAGAATACTTGAATAAACGTTATTGAATAGGGTACCAAATGCTCGCTCAATTTTATTTGAAATCTTTTTTTACAAATTAACGTATTTATAAATTAAAGGTTTTTTTTGTTTTGTAAAATTTGCAATCAATTTTCTCGAACACGGCTATTGTACTACATTAAATATCTCAGTTCCTATGAAAGTTAAAAAATAAAACTTGGGGAACATGCATAAGACCCAGGGTTTTCAATTTTGCACAAAGCGTATGCGGGAAAAAATTGATTCAAAAATGGCAGTGGGGAAAATGTAAGTCGAAAATGGCTGCAGGCCGCGCCAAAGGGGACAAATTCATAAAACCAAGTCAGTCTGCCGTGTAAAGCACGCCAAACACCACTTTTAGAAATTAGTCGAAAGGAGAGTCAAGAGGGGTCGTAAGCCATGCCAAACTGGCCAGTGCAGCTGCCCGCGCCGTATGCAAATATGAAGACCGGGGAATTCATGGGTAGGCGGGGGACTCATGGGTTAGATTAATGTCGTTTAATTTACCCTAAACACTATTGTGCTAATTTAATTTAGTAGATGACTTAAAAGGTGACAGTCAAAACAAAAAGGTTCAACTTTTGTTTTATGCAAGATGTAAGAAAAATGTAGGACTTTCAGTCCTACGTTTCCAGTCCATGAAAGATTGTTCTTTGGCAATCTTAAAGAAAATCTTTTGAAAATCTGTCGATAGTTTTTAAGTGACCTAATATTCAACCTACTATAAAGCATCTATATAGATATCAATACCGTAGCATTAAAATTTAGGAACCTCTTGGAGTTGTAAAAACTTAATATTATTTTTTTAATCCTTAGAGAGAATAAAACCGTATTAGTGCGTAGTAGCTAACGGTTGAAGAGCGACTTCCTTCTAAAGTGCCATATTTTGATTTAAATATATTTTATGTATCTCATCAGCGGACAAACGGAATATGTAAAAAAGTGAATTAATTTTAATGACTATCAATTATATTCATTAAATATACACGTCTGGCAACATTATAATGCTATTATTTTCGGAGATATAATGAGCCGATAGATCAATTTAGATAATTGGCATAAAAGAATTTTTGTCGATAATGTGTTCTTGATTTTGACTACTTATTTCAAACGTAGTTCTTTTTTTCTCTTTTGGGTTATATTTTCCATTTATAGTTACATATGTATATTTTAAATTGTAGCATAATAATATTTATATATAGATTGGTCCGATAAGCTGGCTTTATCTAAAAGACAAAAGCACCGTTTGCGAGCTTTGATCTTATTTATTAGATTTATTAGACAAAAAATATTATTATTAGACTTTTTTTTATCATTTTGTTAAAGTCTGTGCAAGATGGAATATGAATAAAATAACGAAACTGTTTTTCAAGAATATTATTTCAAACTTGTCTTAACAAAAAGGGATTTTGTTTAATAAAAGCAATATCAACTAAAGGGTTATACAGGATTTTCGACAATTTAATACAAAAGCAACATCCAAAAGTAATTACAACAGATGTGAAAGTGTGTCAGTGGCCGAAATGCAATTCCGATCACTTTATCGAAGCAAGAAGCATCCTATATAAATCACAGAAACGAAGATCTAACTGATTTCACGAAGGATACAGAAACAATGGAACAACGCAAATACAAACTGTATAGTTTAAACCAGGAGTCGCATCGGTTTCTATATAAATTGATAAGTGGGAAAGCAAATAGTACATGTGAACATCTTAAGTATACTCGATGTAGCCAATAAAGTACTCGAAGGAGAGCAAGAGACTGGAGCAAAATATCCATATTGATGGATAGTACTCTTAGAACAATTATGTACCAACTAGAAAAACGCATATCAAATTTGAACAACAACATAGGATAGTGAAGACAGAAACAGAGAAAAAATGCTGCCAAATTAAATATAGAAGTCAAGACAAATGCCAAGAAGAAGAAACGAGCTATATGAAGAGATTTGTAGAAAGCTGGATATACATGAGTGATACGAGAGTTTCACAAGCTTGCAAACTGATTTCATACATTAGAACAAATGTAAAAGAGAATGTATCATAAAACTGTGGACAAAATAATGAAACAATTAGATTTAATTTTTAAAATTTTTACTTAAAAAGAATACGCGGAATTTCAGAGAGAGAAGTAATCGATTTTTAAATGAATATATGGCTAGAGAAATAAAAATCTTTCAAACAATATTTCTGATTTCGTTAAAAATATTTCGTTTATTGGTGCTGCCATTCGAAATAGTAGCAACCATCCGAAATGGTGGTGCTACGTGACTTTTGGGTAAGAAGCAAGGTTTAAAAGTACCGTTAGTCTAACAACAAACGCATTTGTAATGAACCATACAACATCGAACACTCCGCCCGCCCTACTTTGTTAAATTGAATTTATTGTCTGCTGCGCTTCGAAGTGCATGGAAACTAGACAACCAACAAGACATCACAGTTAGTCAAAGCTCGCTTAAGCTATCATCCGCTTTTTGCTCTCCGAGAAAATTGAATGTTGATCAATGGAGGAAGGTTACAATTCCATTTGTTTGTTTCTTGGTGACATGAAATTACCACTTGTAAAGGGTAATTCGTTCACGGTGATCTGTTGCTCTAGTTTCGTCTACAAGAGACAAACTTAGTTCCCGGACTCTCGCCGACTTAGAAATTTAGATATTCATTATCAAAAACAATTTATCAATGAGTTATATTCAATAAAATCTTATATAAATTAACCTGCGTATGTTTGTGTTCGCAACACTCAAAAACTACTCGACCGTTCGACTTGAAATTTGGACACAGCGTTGCATTTACTTCAAATAAGAAGAATATATAATAAATATGCGGGAAAACTGGATTTCGGGAATACCGGAACACATATTTTTGAAATTTTGACACAACGTTGCATTCGAATACGCGCGTGTTTTTATATACTTAAAGCGGGAACACGGGAATATGGGAACACGGGAATACGGGAACACATATCTTGAAATTTTGTTACGCCATATCGCTGGCCTTGGCAAAATCGAGGCCGCAGGTCGCGGCAATTAGACCATAACGACGGCCGCTGCAATTAGACCATGCTGCTGGCCATTTCAAATTAGATTCAGATTCAGCATATATTTAATTATCCATACAAATCTAAATCATTACACACTCTAACGCCCATTATACTCTTTGAACAAGTATGAGCTTTGTAATAGCTTTCTTGATAATTGTTGGCTTGATGGCAGCAGTTTCAAGTTTTTTTCTGGAGTAACTAAATTTGGAACAACGGGTGCTAAATAAATTAAACGTAATTACAAATAATAAACAATAAATTGTACGTCTTTTTGCATTATTATGCATTTAATTTGGACCCTTAAACATTATGTTCCATTTTCATTGATTTAGCTGACAATGCTCTGGAAGTTGGTTTTTAGTTCCTACAGATGTACTTTGAGTGTAATAACTGCAAGGTAAGTTTGTTTGTGTAACATATCTTGTTTTGATTTGTGAAATACTAAATATATAAACCGATACTCATGTTACTAGTGGTTATCAATTCTAATTACATCATTTATGCATAATTGTTTTTAAAACATGTGTAATAATTTGCCTTCCATTTTCTTAGGCAGTACTTTTATTAAATGGTCTTAGAGAATTTCTTTATAAAGAGGGTTTCTCTTAAATGCAACAATATAACTTTGAACAATATATATAGGAATATATATCATAAAAATATGCTAACATGAGAAAATATAAAACATTACAATAAAAGTAAGGGGTTTCTCAATAACTATATCCGAACTTTCACAGCTTATTGCTCTTTCATTTCAGGTGGCAATTTTGTTATTCTTTGACGTTTGTGTTCAGTCATAGTCGCCATTTTACCATGAAGCGCTACACCATTCAGCAACGCGTCGCAATTTTTGAAATTTATTATAAATCCTAGTGAACCCGGCAAACGTTGTTTTGCCCCGCACCAGGTACTATATTTACCTGCATCGGCGACAGCTCCGCAGTCAGCAATGCTGCAGCCAGCGACATGACATAATTTCCGCGGATTAGCCGCTTCCAGCAACATGGGCAAATTGCCGCGGCTGTGTTGCGGCCAGCGACTTGGGCTAATAGCCGCATCCAGTGACATGCCTAATTACCGCAGTCAGCGGCATGCTCTGATTTATCTATATATATAGATTCGTGTTTTGTTGGCCAAACTTTTCGCGAGCTACAAAATATTTACGACCAAAATGACAGTCCAATTAGCGAACAATTGAAAGAATTATCGCGAAATTCCAGTAAAACGCTTCGATTGTTGATCGAGTAGTCCCCGCACGACGTCGAAACGGGCGGAAAATATTGCTACCGTTGCTGAAAGTATGGCTGAAGACCCAAACCTCTCGATTCCTCGTCGTGCACAAGGAGTTGGCCTTTCTGCGACCTCAACTTGACACATTTTGCGAAAAGACTTGCACATACATTCATATAAGATACAATTAACACTAAAATTGATACCCCAAGACTACCACGCTCGTCGCACGTTCGCTCATTGGGCTTTGGGCAGTTGGAAGCGGATCCAAATTTTGGCCAAAAAGTCATTTTTAGTGATGAAGCACATTTTTGGTTAAACGCCTTAGTAAACGGATAAGCACCGTAGTACTTATCCTCCAGATAACCCCTCTGAAGGTAAATAATAATTATTATATTCCCTATTTGGAGATATCTCCATCGTTCTCCCATCATGGGAACCATCGATCTCATCCTCCAGATTTTCCTGTTAGTTAATAAATCATGTTATATTAATCAATCTGAAATTGAACGAAAGCATTTATATATTAAATATAAATGCTTCCGTGGAATTATCTTGGAGTATAATCACAGTAGCTTTTATCCTCCAGATAACTACATCGGTCTAAAAGCCAAACGTAATATTTATTAAACATTGTTTAGAGATATCTGGGAGTATAGGAGCCGTGGTTCCCATCCTCCATCCTCGTATGGAGCCGTGGTTCCCATCCTCCAGATAGCCCTATCGAATATAATCTTATATCGGTTACCCTGAAAGTATATACTAGAGATATCTGGCAGTATAGAAACTGTGGCTCCCATCCTCGAGATATCTGCTGTTTGTATTTGTTATGTTTTATTATTAAACATTAAATTTAAAAGCTGAATTACCTAATTCAAAATTATTACGATGAACATTTTATACAAAATGAAAATATAAACCTATTAAACAAAAAATGAAATATGTGAGCAGGTAATGTCATAGAGTCTGCAGATTTGTTGAATTTGCAGTTTCCAGACATAACTTTGTTAAAATAGTTAAACACGCTGCACTGGTGCTACAAACTGGTACTACGAAAAGAATGGGGGAAGATCATTATAAAAGCTTAGCCTCTAAAGATAGACCTGCATTTAAAGTCCCAAAAAGTGAAGAACAACAATGAATAGCTAGAATATGTCACAGATGGTATTATACGTATTGAGGTCCCATCGATTACGTTCTTGGTAACCTCACAGAATTATAAAGTATATATTGCATCCTAGCGAGCAGACGCGTAATTAGGGTTACCAACGCCCGATGACAAAATTAAATGAATCGACCAAACTGAGTTAAGGGCGAGAAACATTGTATTTTCCTGAATTTGAAAGTAATTTAAAGCTGGAACAACATTTTTGTGAATATTATTAATAATTGTTAGTTTTTCAACTGCTGTTTTTTACTAAACTATTATTTTTTGAGAGAAATTTGACAATGTCAAATTTCTCCATCACTATGTTATCTCAATCCATATTTGATTTATGGGGTACGGAGCAGAACCCCAAAATGTTGCATAAGAAGCAGAAGGGATTAGAAAGGTCTGGTTAAGTTACTTTATTCCCTGGCCCACCCAATGTTCATTTCAACATTTTCTGTTGATTTTATTTCAACATTCCTGGTGAGCAGTATCTTGAATTAAACAAGTCTCTATATTATACACAAGTATTTATCTAACTATTCATGCTCAAAGAGGAATAAACGTATTTAGAATTTCTGGTGGAAGGTATGTAATTCTCAAAAAATCTGCTCCAAACACATAACACCGCATTTAATAGCGAAACATCTCATTTTGAAATTTATTCGTAATTATGGGAGACATGTCTCCTTTGTCAGCTACGTTATTGCTCGTAACACATCCAATTTGCTACAGCATGCTACAACTTTTATTATTTAGTGAAAGAAGTAGTAAACGTTTATTTAAAATATATACGTAATAATTAAATTAAATTTTCAAGTCCTTGATTTATTATTGAATCGCTTGCAGCTAGATTAGCCAAAACATCTACAAGATATAACCAATTTTGATTACTTGTAATCACCGGTAATTACCAATTCATTCTGTAATTATATGTGGTTTCGGGAAAAGTGACGAAAGAGTCTGTTGCTGGCTGAACCCATCAAACTTGATCGTTCAAGAGTAACACTTTTTTATGATAACTAACTGCCTGGGTTTCTATATAGATATATATTTCATATTGTAGTAAGGTGGCCATCTTTGTAACTAAGGGACTATTTTATTACATATATATTTACAATAGAAATTACGATTGTGTATTTTTTATTAGCTGTAGGTCGAATTCCTTCTATTTTCATTATTTAGACACTAAGTTCCAAATACAAATGTTTTGATTTTCCTATTCGTAACCAGTCACCAATTTGTCTGCTACTCCACGAACGCCAAGTTGGACCAATAGGATGCTGTTGTCCACAGTATCAAACGTCTTACGTCCACTACATATTTATCACTATCAGATTAAAAGTTTATATATTGTAATACACCCTGAACTGTTGTTGTATGCTGTTGTAATACATACTGTTGTTGTGCTGGACTTGGGTTTGGGGTTTGGGTACTCGCATGTAACAAATCCATTGTTTTTAGTAAAATAGTGTATAACTCTCCTCTTAATGACTTGCTAGAGCAGCGGTGGTAATCACGAGAACTTTTTGTAGCGTAGTGGAAGCATGACCTTCTTACATAAATGGGATAACAGATATGAAAAAATATATTAGTGTTACAATAATATAATCAAATCATTGCAGTATCTCATTCTGATTATCTCTCTATAACAATCTCATTGTTTCATTTTTTTTTCAAATGGACTGTCTAAGGCCAAATTTGTTGCATCCATGTACTATGATCCGGCTACTACAGATATCATTGAGTTCTTTAGGACTTTCCAGGACGCTTCGAAACACAACTTCTGGAATTCTGCATCACGTATAAATTATATAGGGACGTACCTAAGAGAACTTTAGTTTAAAAATTATTCATGAGGCAAACAAGGATAAACGGTACGTTGATATAAAAAATGATCCGATTAGAGAGTACGGAGGCCTTCACCTAAACAGAGACCTAAAGCATAGACTTAGAAACTGGAAACAAAGTTCCTTAAGATGAATCCGTTAAAAAGAAAATATATTTGAATAAATTTTGAATACGTAAATTTAATGAAAACGACGGATGCTGTGCAAAATGACTGAAAATAGGGGCTAAACGAAAAAACAATTATTCCAGCTTAAAAAGATTGCATTGTCCAGATTCCAGGTTTAACCAGTCCATTCCAGATTTAACTGATTTAATTTCTGACAAATGACAGCTAAAAAGCTAATCAATTATCCAGTTAGGATCATTAAAGAGTATTATAAATTTACCATTTTGGTCCAAGAAATTCGGTCGACCCATAATCGCTATTTAATTAACTTGTTTTGTAAACACTGCGATCATTCAATTACAGGGATCTATGAACTTAAACGACAATTGACGAAGAAGATATTTAGACCTAAGTTATTATTTCGTTAACTGCCATCTATGTTCAAAGTTTTATCTATGTAATAATCCATTTCTGCACATTATATAGGGTATTTTCAAATAGGTTCAAACAATCCAGGTGGCAAAATAATAGGAGTCGTTGGTTTTTATTAACTGACGACAATGATGATAATGAAAGCAGATTAAGACTAGTACCTGTGCCAGAAATGGATTTATCTACACTTACCTGGTTTTTTAAGCTAATGGGCTATATCATAGGGACAATATGCAGTAGTGATGGGTAACACCTCGTTTAAAAATGAAAATGAGAGAGTAACTCTTTTTTATTTGTGGTGCCTCAAACGAGGTAACTCATATGAGGTGGGGAGAATAGTGATGAGTCCCTCATTTATGAGGTACCTCGTTTGAGGTCATTGTCATGAAATGAAAGAATTACTCTTTTTTTCAATTATGAAGAGTTGCCCTTTTTTTCAAAAGAGAGGCCTCTTACCTTTTTTCAAAAGAGGAGTAACTCTTAAGGACAAAATATTTTTTTCAAAAGAGGAGTTCCCTTTTTTTTCAAATGTTGAACTAAATGCCGGTGAGGAATCACCAAAACAAACTTTGTATAAAATCTGACTTAGTGATTCTAAAAACATATAAAACAATTCAATTGGTTAGACGTTTGAAGACAATAAACTGTCACTTACAGTGAATGACAGTCACTAAAAAAATTCGCTATCAGTCGTGTCAAATTTGGTTGCAATCGGTTGAAGTTCTAGTTTTACTTCACGTCACTTCTGGTCAGTTCATTTTCATCTGAGATCTATAGGGTTCGTCCTCAGATAATCTTCAATACGTATGACAAATTTGATTGAAATCGTTCAAACCGTTTAGACGTTATCAGGTTCACAGAAACATACCCACAGACATCATTTAAAAAATTGTTAAAATCATTTAAAAAAATCGTTAAGAAATTGTCAAAAAAGTAACTCCTCACCTAATATAATGAAAGTGTTCATATTGAAAAATAGAGTTCCTTCTCACAAATAATGAATCTCCTCATATTTCAAAAAACAGTAACTCTTCTATTTCATCATGATGAGGTCTCAAATGAAATACCTCATATATAAGCTGTCACGGGCATGGCATCTGAAGCCGATACGTCATACAGATCCAGTTATCTACTCCTTATGGACGGCGCTGCGACTAACGCGTGTTATGTGCATCATACGAGGTCATTACGTTATACACTAATATTATCATCAACGAGTTAACTCTCCTCGTTTGAAATAAAAGAACTTTGAAAAGAAAAAGAGAAACTATTTTGAAAAGAAAAAGAGGAACTCCTCTTTTGAAGAGAAAAGAAGAAAGGCTTTGATTGAAAAAAGAGGAACTCTTCTTTTGAAAAGAAAAAGAGGAAATCCTCTTTTTACAAAAAAAAAGAGTAACTCCTCTTTTGAAACGAAAAACAAATCTCCTTTCTTGAAAAGAAAGAGGTAATCCTCTTTCGAAAAAAAGAGGAACTCTTCCTTTGAAAATAAAAACAGAAACTCCTCTCTTGAAAAGAAAAAGAGTAATTCCTCTTCTGAAAAAAAAAGAGAAACTCTTTATTTGTTCCCCTATTGAAACGAAAAAGAAGGATTCCTTTTTTGAAAAAAAGAGAAACTCCTCTTAAAAAAGAGGAACTCCGATCTTGAAAATAAAAAGAGGTATTCCTCTTTTGAAAAAAAGAGGACCTCCTCCTTTGAAAAAAAAGAGGACCTCCTCAGTTGAAAAAAGATGAGAAACTCCTCATAAATAATGATTCGCTTCGTATTTGAGAAGAGGTACTCCCTCAATTCATGACAGAGAGGCCTCAAATTTTATTCGGTTGAAATACTTGTATGCACTTGAATACTTTTTAATAGGTATTAGGCTTTCATCGATGCAGAAAGTTTAATGCATCAGGAAGGTGTCAGAACAGTTTAACTGATTTCAATAAACAGATCTATGAGGTTTTGAATTTTGTGAAGTCTGTTTGTACTGCTTGCTGGATCCTTATTGTTTGCGAAATGTAACATGTGAGCAATATTTCAATTCTGTTTCTGGTCATAGTGTTTCGCAGACTACTTGGCTGTAAAACTCCTCTTTGAACGAATAAGATCTCAAGGTTGACAATCGCACTAATCCCATGTAACCCAAATAACATTTTGATTTCTTCTTTTGTGGCGGGTACCTAATCCTGTTTTCGCGAATGTTGAGGAACATCAAATGTTTCAAAATAAGGAATTGTGTCGCATACAAGTTTATTTCGTCCGCAATTTTATTCCATATTTCCTCGTCGATGAAAATGGAAGAAAAATCAAATACCGATGCAGCGGTGCGATAATAGCATCATTGATGGCCTCCAAAC
Source organism: Adranes taylori (assembly GCA_009867245.2). Taxonomy (NCBI): domain Eukaryota; kingdom Metazoa; phylum Arthropoda; class Insecta; order Coleoptera; family Staphylinidae; genus Adranes; species Adranes taylori. The sequence continues at coordinate 7,312 of WYDF02268888.1, read as the reverse complement.
CAGTATGCTGTAAAACTATTTAATTCGTTTATCTGCTGTTTCATCAAGTTCCATCCCGTCATGATCATTGTCTTCATTTAGATTATCTGCTAAAATTGCAGCAGGTTCGTCTTCATCACTCATGTCCGAATATTTGTTTGTTTGTAAATGAGAATACTCCAAGAAGCCGGGTTAGGAATCAAAATCGGGCTCGCTAGGGGAAGTGCTTTATAATACACCTCTGGAATCATCGGAATAATGAAATGGATCTAAAAAGACACTATTACTCTCAGAAGTCTCACTATAATCAGTCGTTATTTATTTTTGAGTAGTAAAAGTCGTTTAGTTTAGCTTCTCATCGTGACACTTTCTTCTCGAGTGCACCAGTCTCTAGCAGATCTATAAATGTAACAATCTGCGAGTATCAATCGGGCATCTTCGGAAAATATGCGTAGTGGTTTAGGTTTTCTTTAGTAGTTCATATAGAGGGTTCCTCAGAAGCATTGCACCCAGTAATACCAATTAATATAACCAAGCAAATTTATTTTTGGCAAGCAGGTTTATAAAATTTCTTACATATGTGCATGCAGCGGTTTCATTACTATTTTATTATTACTAACTAAATAAATTTATTAAAATTAAATTGTAAAGTTCACTTGTCTTTTATTTATTCGAACAAATATTTCATTTTATAATGTCATCCTGGTACAACTCTACTTATCAGCTTCAAGTAGAACAGCGCATTTACATGACGTCATATAAGCTTCAAGTTTTGTTCCAGCATTTCAGAACCTAATAACTCTTAATAACAGTGCTTGAACTGTTATTAAGAGTATAATGGTTTTTAGAACTTATCACTAATATAAAGTTATGTGATATCTTTTTAACTAAACAAATAAAATTCTTATTTGTTGTCGTAATTACAATAGCAAACGATTTTTTCAGGTTATGTGTTATCATTGCCCACTGCCATTTTCCAGACAGCCGACGATCTAGCCGCCATCCTTATTGCCGCTGTGCGATCCACATCGCCAATGTATCATATTTCAGAGTCTTACCCCATTTGGAATAATTTTAATAATTCAAGTGTGGAATAACAACTGTACTATTTTTTTCCTAGTTAACCCACCTCTCAAGACAAGATACTAATTACTCAACTTAATACGATTAATTGAATTAAAACAAAGACTTCAATCAAACGCGTTTGGTTCACAGAAAGCTTAGTCCTTAGATGAGATAAATAATACAATATTCAAAATTCAAATACATATTGAAATACTCTGTTTCTACAAAATATGTCTGCTGTTGACATAGCACAGCAAAATTTTATCTTGAGGCCAGTATAGACACTGGTGTAGGATTTATATTTTTGGGAAATTTGGGGCTCTAGGAATTATTTTTGAAATTCATAAAAGATATGAGTGTAACTTGGGAGGTATAATAAGGATCTGGTAATGGCCTAGTGATGAAAATATCAAAATGTTCTATGGCGCTTATCGTGTTAAGACTTCATCCGGTTTTCATAAATCATTTTGATGTTTCCAAAATCAATTATCAAGCGAATTTTTAATTCAACGTTCATACGCGAAATAACTTTTAAAACTATGAAGTTGGTTACCTTAGTACAGTTGTTATTAAAGATATTTATATTTAAATTGAACGATGTTAATTGTAATGAATCTTTCCGATCGAAATACGAATTTATGAATATAAATTTAGAAATTATGTCCGTTCGTTTATAGCCACTATACCATCAACATTTTTTATTTATTTATTTATGAACATATAACCACGATACGGAGACTTTTAAATCAATTCTAATAATACATTACAAAAGGTGCTAAAATTATAAAATTATTTAAAGGATATACTACGTGCATCTGATGAATTTGGCAGTTCTTTGGATGGTATGGAACCGATATTCTTGCATTTAATATCAATTAAATGCAATACTATTAGTTCCATTTCAAATTTCATACTAATATGAATAAACATAACCTCAAAATGCAACGTCAAATGTTTATTTACATTCTTTTCAGCACTATGATACACGAAGACATACGAAGTTGTCTCCGACACTCAATCACGTGATGCCGACGACAGGGGCAGACAAATTGCACAGGTGGGACAATGAGTACAAATTTTCACCCATCGTAGAAGGGACACTGACTTTCGGGAGCTCCAGAATTTCCAACATCTTCTATACGTAGCATATACCTATTTCAAGTAGAGATGGGTGTGAAAACAACAAAAGTTTGAAAACAACAGTTCTTAAAACAACACTAATGAGCTGTTGTTCCAAATAGATAAGTATAGTAGTTTTTAGGTTTCTCTTATTCTCTAGTTTCATTCGTTTACCGTTACAGATTCCGCGTTCAAATCAAAATATGTAGCAGTATAGCTGTTGTTATTTTGTTAACACCTGGTACTTTATCTTATTAATTTTCAATCTGTGCTTGGTGATCCGTGTTTTTACCGTTTGTACGTAAGTTTATTTTTATCTTATTAGTACTTAACATTTGTTAGTTAAATAACGGAGTCAACTACAATTAAAACTTTCTTCATCCACTTTCTTTATCAAATTTTCAGTACATGCAAATTAATTACAGGAAGATATTTCAACGTTTTAATGCATTTTGAGACAAAGGGAGCATCCTAATCTTACTTTTTATATTTTTGAAAAGAATGGAGTGTAGAAGGTTGGAAATGGGAGGGTGCGTATGGAATGTTGATAGAAGTAAGAAACAGGAAAAATTAGTGCTAACTGTTTATATGAAAAAGGAATGGAGTGAATTTGAGAGAAAAGTGAGTGAAAGCAATAGTGATTGGGACGCGTTTGTTATAAAAGGGGATTGGAATGTGAGAATAGGGGGAAAAGGAGGAAGGTATGTTAGTGTGGAAGAAATTAAATTGGAAGAGGTACAAGTGGAAATAGAGAAGATGAAGAGAAGTGGAGCTGCCGGACCGGATATAATACCCGTACAAGTGGGGGGATGTATGAATGTGGAGGGTATGAGAGCGATGACAAGAGCATGAAAAATGAAATAGTGATGAACAACGCTGGTGTGCCGAATGTATGGAAGAAAGGTGAGATAGTGCCTGTATACAAAAGAGGAGAAAGAGACAGTGTGGAAAACTATAGGGATTATGATAATGGATGGTGTATATAGGTTATTTTCCAGAATATTGAATAGGAGGTTGGAAAAGGAGGTTAAGGAGAAGTGTGTGCTTCTCACACGCAGAGTGGGTTTGTCAGGAGTAGATGGAGGGTAGACAACATAGTCACAATTAATTACACTATAAACCAACAAATTGCGGGAAAAAAGGTATACTTGTTGTTTGTAGACCTAAGGGCAGCATTTAACAGGATTAAGAGATGCGCTCTGTGGAAGAGAATGGAGGAGGTCGGAATATCGAAAGAAATGGTAAGAATGATAATCATTGTCTTCATTTAGATTATCTGCTAAAATTGCAGCATGTTCGTCTTCATCACACTTGTCCGAATATTTTTTTGAGTGTAAATGAGAATATTCCAAGAATATGAAAGTACGGAGGTAAGAGCAAGAGTTTGAGCGGAAGTGTCTGAATGGTTGAGGTAAAAAGAGATGTGAGGCAAGGGTGTCCCCTAAGTGCTTGCCTATTTAACATATAAATATCCGACCTAGAGGAAGTGATGGGAAAGGGGCAGGCCTGGGAGATAAGACTGGGAGAAGAAAAGTATGGACGTTGTCATATGCAGATGACATAGTATACATGGGAAATTGTAAGGAAGAGGTGGATGAAATGATTGCGAGATTAAGGAGGTATATGGAAAAAAGAGGATTGGAAATAAATGTAGGAAAAACAAAGGTTATGGTGTGAAAATGATGGGAGAGATTGAGTAGGAGAGACGTGTTTTCTATAGGCGAGATAAAGTTGGACGTGGTTAAAAACTATAAATATCTGGGATTTTTGTTGACAAATAGTGGTCATCTACGGAGCATATAAGGATGACATGTAAGAAAGCAAGGGGTGCGATGGAAAAGATTGAGAAAAGTATGGGAATGGATGAGAAAAGTATGGGAATGGATGAGAAAAGTATGGGAATGGATGAGAAAAGTATGGGAAAACTATGGGAATGGATGAGAAAAGTATGGGTATGTGTTAGAAGTGTGCTGATGTATGGAGTCGAAGTATGGGCAGTGGGTGAAATTGAATTAATGGAGAGAGTGCAAGCAGGATGTATAAAAATGATACTTGGATTGGATAAGACAACTTCTTATGAAATGGTTTTAGAAGAAACGGGAAAAAGCAAAGGCTAGACAATTGGGGTTAAAAGGTTGGTAAATTTTGAGAGAAAAGTGTGGGCTGATGAGAAAAAGAGATTAGTTAAGGGTATTTGTGACACGTCAACGAGAATGGATCCAAGGATTGCAGAAACAGGTGGGTGGTTAAAAGAAAGAGGTTGTACGACATAATAGGTTGGTCTTCGAATAGATGGTGTGAAAAGATGAAAGAAGGTGAGGAGGTAATTAGCGAGGTGGTGGAGAGGATGATAGCTGTTGAGAAACCAGAAAGCGATACGAAGATCAGAGAGTGTAGATTTAATACAAACTATGTCTGGATAAGGATGGATGGAGGAATGGTAGAGTAATTGAGATCAATTTTGGGTATGAAAGAAAAGAGGATGATTGCGAGGTTTAGGTGCGGGAGTGAGGAACGGGGTAATAGATTCTGGATAAGTAACAAGGATAGGAAGGATAGAAAGGGACAAGGATAGGGAAGGGAAGAAAATTGTGTGAAGAAAACTTGGAAACAGAAGGGGAGAGAGAAGGAGAATTATAAGGTCTTTTATCAGGAGAATTATCTCGACAATAGAAATGAGGGTATGAGGAAGGGAATGCGGAAAAGTTGGATAGTTCCATAATGGGGAAATGGCTTTTTCTTCCCTCAAAATAGTTTTACTTTGGAAATGGGAAGTAATGGTTGAATGTTTTATAAATATAATATGTGTAAATATTTAATTTATGATTCATAATTTGGTGAATAGCAATTTAATGAATGAATTATATGTACGTTAATTTGTAATGAATTTATGTACGTTAAGTTAGTTTATGCCAATAAAGGTTTGATTATAATTATTATTATATTTTTGAATTAAGTGCGTTTTGATTATAGTGGATTCAGTTATTACTTTCCTAATTTGTTTCGAAAGAAACTTTTCCACGGAAATCAGACAATGTAAGAACATGGTTTATTTTAGAATCTAGCTGCATGTTAGAATCATGTTACTTTTGTTTTTAAATCTAGTTACAAATCTGGTGACATCTAGCGTTACACAATAATATTAATAATAAAATATAACGTGAAAATATGTGTTTATAATTGATTATCAACGCGGTAATATACGAAGATGAGTAAAAAAGTGTGGAGCAGAAAATCGACCCCTAAGCATAAACCAATATTTAGCATAAACTAGCATTCTATTAAATAAGTAATTGAAATAGTGGACGCTTCGGCTCTTACTGAGCAAAGTATCCAAGAATCAATCCCTAAGCATTCGTCAATATCTTGATACACTCTATCAAATATGTAATCGGAATGGTGACTGTGTCGGGTCTGACTGAGAACCCCCTGTTTTTCCCTACTACATGTTTGAACATATATTTCGTGGAAACTAAAATTAAATTGAAAATATGCCTACTATCTGCTGATTAATTCTATCTAATGATTAAACTGTAGCTATGGATGAAAGTAAGCTATGGTTTATCGAAACATTTAATGTGATTTATAATTTTTGAAAGATAGAACTTAAGATAACATTTTCAGAGTGATATTTTTAGAGAATTTACTTTGCTTTTTACACATTTTATGGTGCAAACGCTATAAAAATTGATTAATCATGGCGCGATATCTATCAGTGTTCAACATAATCGCGTTTTCTTCATTGTTTTCGTAAAAGTAAGGACCGATGATGTTTTCAGTCGAAAATACACACGAAACAGTAACAGGTTCTCAATGCAGCGGTTTTTCTATAATCTGGATTCTCCAGGCCTCAAGCGGAGCAATTTTCTTTGTTAACATGGTCATGGCGATTTAGGATCTGTCCTCACTTGCGACCATGTCCATTGACTCAAAGCATGAATTTAGGTAAGCATCAATTTGGTAAACAAAAAAAGTAAAATCTTGAAGACAATGCGCCAAGTAGTCATCTGTGATGCGTAGTCATTCGCAGGGCTGAGTGCTGCGAAGGACGGAAACTGAGAACCACACAACTGGTGGTCTTTGGTCCAGCACCGATCCTGTAGTCCTCAAATTGTTGACAATGGTACAAATTGTTTGCTCAGTTGGGCGATTAATTTGACGTATCAGAGCGCAATCCACGAATATGTTGAACGCACGAATCTACGAATCTGATACTATACGACGCCATTATAACAATTGAGTAAGTTGACAGATTGAGAATGATATTTTTTTTCTCGCGACGCCAGGCGCTATCTTTATTTTTTATAGACTATTTATTTATTTTATAACTTCCTTTACAAATGTACTAGGTATTACAATGTAAGTCGAATGCAATCTTCAATGTATTCCGAGATACATAGTATTATTATCGTTTGTCAATGTTTAATCCCTATTATACTTAAACTTAAATGTAACATTATATCTCAAGTTTCTTTACAAATGAAAATTCGTAGGAAATTTAAAAGAAAAATGAAAAGTTAAACAAAATGCAAAAACAATCAAAAAATGAGATACAATAAGCATAAAAAGAAAATGAAAAAGAACAACTTTAGGGAAGTTGAGTTAGCAATTATGTTTCTTATCAATGATATAACTACTGCACCTAATGTACATATTAATAGAATAGTAACTTTGAACTAGTTCATTAGTTGTTTCAGTTCATCAGTTGACCTACATCAATTAAGCAGAAGCAGGTTCGCAGTGATTCGCCAGTAAAAAGTTTGGTACATAGGTATATACTAATATTGGCAATACAAATTTAATTAATGACGTAAAATAAAATAAAAACAAAATCTATAGATTTTATATTTTAAGGCAAACATTAAATATATTGAAATAATTGGAAAAACTACATGACATTAAAATAAACTTACATAAATTCAAAGTAATACCACATTCAATCAAATTTTAAAACAAACGTAAGACAACGGAGGGTTTCATTTATTGACTATGTTTTTTCTATGAAGTTTCTTAATATTAAATTTATTCCGTCATCGAGTTAAGAGGATTGCCTTTGCATTTGACAAAAATATCAGTTTTTTACAAATCGCGCGAAGCTCTAGCGTCGTTACTTCTTAATATTTTTAATTGAAACTTTGAAACAATAATT
>WYDF02268877.1:0-18287 GCA_009867245.2 Adranes taylori | reverse complement strand
ACACCAGTCTTTCGGCCATTCACCAGTCTTCCATATAAGTTCGCACAGTCGATAAATAGTATCTATCCCCAGTTCTCTCATTGCTTTAATTTTATCAGCCGTGATTCCATCTCCGCCTGCGGATTTTTTGTTTTTTAGTGAATTGATGGCTTTTTCTATTTCGGATTTTAAAATTGGGGGCTCTTTTTCCAGTTCGTGTACCGTTTGTTGCTGTTCATTTGTATCTTCATGTCTAAATAATTTTTCACAGTAAGAAATAGTTTTTGTATAATTGTTTAATATTTAAATTCTAAAAAACTACATTGTATGTAGAAACAATGGTGCTATCAGAAATCTTTCTGTTGTTATATTTAAAAAAATTTCATTATAAAAATAAAAATGTAAATTGCGATCCAAGGTACAAAGACTCCCCTATTGGGAAAAAGGTAATTACATTTTCTGTTATTAAATATTGACACATCGCATATAAATAACCGCTATTAAAATTTGTAGTTGCAGATAAAGTGAGTACCGAGAGCTAGTTGGCCCCGGTACAATAACCAAACCGAAATGAACGCTATTTTTGATGTAGCAAATCTAATGTAATAGTAATTGATATCCAAATGCCGAAAATTTGCTACTTAGTGCGGGTCTACACTATGCGTATTCCCCAGATGCGTCTTTCGGCTGCGTATTTTCGGCAAGACTACTGTTGCGTTTATATCGTGTAGATTTTCTTTGTCAATGTACGTATTTATTTCTGACGGTTGTCAGTATGTATCAAACACTGAAGTAAGATGCTTTCTAAAATAAAATTTGATTGTGCTTTGTAAGCCTGGGGGATAATTTGAAGGCCCATTGTAACACATTGTATTAAATTTGAGCAGTTTCATATATGCGTAGAATACGCAAGCATCTAGCATGCTGCTGAAAATACGTACGTCCGTATGCGGATGTGGAGGTCTGTCTATCGAGACTTTGATAGGAAACACGTGCATTACTAAATGAGCGTTTACTGTGTGCGGACCATAAGTCTTTGCAAAGTGGTTTTTAAATTTTATGAACATGTTCGATATGGATAAATTTATTGAACTAGTAGACGGTCAACCACCATTATGGGACAAAGCATGTGAAAATTATTCAAATCGGGACAAGAGTTGCCTAGTAGTTGCTAAAGAAATGTTCACGGACTGGGATGACGTAGATATGAAGGTGAAAGATATCAGAGGAAAGTTTTGGTGGATCTGCATTGTTCATAATGGATAACATGAGATATGGATAACAATTTTTATGTATTGTCGGTTTAGTCAATAAAGATAACTCATAAGTTTTCTAGGGATAAAAGAATTATATAGGTTATAATATACAGTTTAAAAACAAAAAAATTGCTTCAGTAAAAAAGCAGCAGGTTTCTACTGTTATATTTTGTATTGGTTTCAGTGAACAATGTTTACACTAGAACATATATTTTTTCTGAAACGAAACAACAATAATCTGCAAAGTAATCACGTACATCTACTCCTATTCCACGAGGATCATGTCCAGCATTATCAACATCACGGAAGGGGTCAGTTTCAGTATCGTCATAGTTTATTCCGTCTATTCGGCCTACGAAATTGTGCAAAATGCAGCATGCTTTCACAATTTTATCAATGAATTCTGGATCAACAAGAATAGGAGTATGAGAAACTCTCCACTTTTTCGCCAAAACACCAAAAGTACACTCAACAGTTCGCCCGCACCTGGAATGACGATAATTGTGAACCCTTCTACTTGCTGTGACACCTTGTGATGTGAAAGGTGCCATTATATTGGTTGATAATTTAAACGCTTCATCAGAAACAAAAACCAAGGTTTGATATTACCGCTTGTAGTAGACAATGGAGCTGGCCGAGGTATTTTTAAAGACCCAGAGTAAAATTTCTGGCCTAATGCACTGTTCTTGAATACTGTCGAGTCGCCTTCTTGACCACAGGTATCAACATCTATCGCCATAAACTTTAAATTAGCATCCATCAATGCCATTAATATAACTTAGAAAAACTTTTGTGGTTAAAGAAGTTAGAGCCACCTGCGTTTGGATTGATGCATCTGATATGTTTACCATGCAAGGTTCCTAAACAATTTGGATAGTTACTTTTCTTGTAAAAGTCACTAGCAATATTAACCACATCTCTGTTGTAGGTTCATATGTTTCTATGTCTAATCCAAATCTTTTCACAAGTGTCTCGTACAACTGATCAGTGCTTGATTTCCCTGTATGAAATTGGTGTTGCAACCCGGCGACTGTCAGTTCCGTAGACAAGTACCTGAAAAGTGAAACCTCCATTATTTTACACTGATGATTTAAAGTAAATTTAGTAAATATTGCAAAGGTAATTAGTCAATTTATATTTTTTTAGGGAAAGAATTAAGAAACAAATGGCGCCATATAAGACACGAATTTAAAAGACAAATGAACAAGAGTAAGAGTTGGGATCCTGCACCAACAAAAATAAGAGGAAAACATATGTGTGGGCTGAAGCACTAAAATTTCTTCAAAACTATGCTACCGAACGTAATACTTCCGGCAACTTAAAAGGAGATGATCATGGCTAAGAATCAGATGATAAAATGTGATTATGAGAACAGGTACCAAAACTCAACAACTTTTTTCTGTTTGTAATAGCATTTTCTAAGGTAGCAGTACTTAAATAGTTGGTATATTTCATTGCGTTAACAACAAAATAAGGTTTCTGCGATTTTTATAAGATGCACTCATTGGTCTGGGCTATAAATTTGTCTTTGGCGGCGACTAGCGCTCTTTTATTTCATATTCCCCATCACTAGGACGATAATGATATCTTGATACTAAGAACTTGTGGTCTATGGTGTCAATACTAGTGTCAAGATCTTGTACAAGCGGAAAAATAGAAAGGGCTGTCATTCTGTTTCTGTTTTGTCCAGTGCAAGAATCGGAATCCATAATGAGATGATTTTTATAATACCGCATGAACAAAAGTTAGTATGTATCCTTCATCAACGTTTTTGGAATCAATGTAATGGTTTTCTCTTACTGAATCTGCTTTTCAGTGATGAAGCTCTTTGGATCTCAAACTCATTGTCATTTTTATCATCAGCTCCTTGTATTTTCAAATTTAAGTCATCACAAGTCTTAAACTTGGTGTTGAATATTTTAAAATAATACTTTAATTTTTTAGGTTCAGTCAATTCATTCTCACATTTTTCTTCATAAAGATCATACGTCTTACGGATATTAAGCCCAGGATTTAAATATTTTCTGTTAGGATTACTTTCTCGTGCACAATGACTTTGGTATGCAGACAAAATTAGAATGTGGGAAACGATATTAGAATCATCAAGTTTTCGGAAACTAGTTGTGCCACGTTTATCCTTAGATTGAGAGACATTGTCTTTCGAAAGGCACCGATATAATCTGCCATCACGATTTGAAATGTCCTCAGAAAATATTTCTCACACACTTATTGTCTCTTCATGCTAGACTTTATGAAATACTTAAAACGACTGTTAAGTGTAGTTTTACAGCGCATATTAAATCCTCAAAACAATATATAAAATGAGAAAAAAGAAACTAAAAATACCAACAATACTTTGAGGTCAGAAGTACAATAAATTTATATAAGCTTCCCCAGGATTCAGTAGAATTTTCTTTGGAGGTAGGTTGATATTCTGCCCCCGAATCACTAAAATCTGCTGTGTCCATCAAAATAAGCTATTAAAACACTTATTCTAAATATTTTACGGACTTCAACTCCGGACTTGCTTACCATTAAAGTGACTTGTAACTTACTTTACTGTTATAATGAATATTTAGTAGATTAAATTCCTTAAATAAACAAGTAGACCATCTATGGGAGTATATTGCATTTTTTTTTGAGTTGCTTTACTTTCATAATGAAAGATATGACTAAAGATACGGAGTTTCATCATTTGAACAATGAACGACACATATCCTTATATATCTTAGAAGTTTTTAGAAACTTCTGAAATCTTCTAAAATTCGTTGTATTTTCATATTGTCAAATCTAAACACTTTGTCATGCTGAGCAGATTGACGATATTAATTCAATATTTTGGATATAGAAAATTAATTTAAATGGAAGTTTTCGGCAATTTAAATCGAAGTTTCCATTTCCATTTAAATGGAATGTTTTTCGACCACATAAAAAACTGAAACCCAGAGGAACTAACTGTCTATTGTAATGTGTAACTATTATATAGTAAACCTGATAAAAACTCAACTTATTTCTGATTTTATTTTGTCAATTAAAATCGGTAAAGAGTTGGAGTGCAAAAAAAATGTACAGAAGTGTGTGTACAGAAGTGAAATGTACAGAAGTGAACTACATACAGAAGTGAAATGTACAGAAGGCTGGAAAGAAGGAGGTTACCGAAAATGCGAACATCAGGATATATAAGACAAGCTATCAGCCTACACTACTGTTTGGAACAGAAAGCCTGACTCTTTTGGAAAAACACCAAAGTCGACTTCCAGGGAGTGAAATGCGGATTTGCGAAGAGTGGCTGGATGGACAGGAAGGGATTGCATCAGGAATACCACTATAAGGACAAGAAGGCGTATGCATCAGGAATACCACAGTGGGAGCAGAATGTAGAATGACTTGCAATCAGACTAGGAAAAACATTGTCAGAGCCTAGGAAAAACAAATTTCAAATGAAAATAGAAGACAAGAAGGCGTATGCAAATTGCCTGAAGGACTCCAATAGTTGACAGCATAAGGAGTTTCAAGAAAGAAGAAGAAAGAAGAAGAAGAAGAAAAAGAAGAAGAAAGAGTTGGAGAATTATGTGAGAAAGAAACATCATGATATATATATATAACAGGTTATATATTTCAATGTACAGTTCCTAATGATAAATTTGGTTTTTTATGTAGTCGAAAAAATTATCCATTTAAATTTACAATTTGTAACTCTGATTTGATAGTATAAAAATGTTACGAATTTTATAGATTTAAGAGGTAAAAAGTTTTTAAAAACTTGTAAGATGTAAAAATAGAAGATTATTTTTTTACTGCTGCTTTAAAAAAAATTCGATATAATTTAAACGAGATATAAATCCAATTAATGTTGTTAGATCTCGATTTATTCAATCATCAGACTATATTCTAAAAGACACGTTTAAATTTGATTAAATTACTTTTAACAATTAGATAACATTTTCAAAAATTATTGTCATTAGCTTTCAAATAAAAATAAAATAAACAATTGTTTACTTTTGAAATTAACAAAGCAATATACTTATAGCAAAACTAGAATGGTTTTTTCATTTTTTTTATAAATCCAATATGGCGGACAAGAGCAATTTTGTCTGCCATATTTGATTTTATTTGAATTTTCATATTCAAATCAGGAGGCTGAAATTTTGCACACATTTAGACGCATAATAGCACCTTGTATTATGCGTCGAATAAAAAGTCCCATATTGTCAAATTGTATAGGAAGCGGTGTTTGAAGTTTAACAAACAGTTTAACAGATTTTATTTAAAAGATTTTTTTCTAAAATTACGATTTAATATATATATATACAGTGTGTCTTTTGTTTTGTAAAGTTTACGGTCCATTTTCACAGAAACTAGACAAAGAATTTCAATTAAATTTTTTGTGTCGAAAGTTTAATACTTAAGCGATTAAGCGAGTTTAAGAAACTCACACACCTAATCTTGGGAGTAATTTGATCTTGAAAAAATGTGTACTACCCTAAATATCTCGGTTCCTATCTAAGTTGGAAACATGAAACTTCGGGAACATATGTAGGACTAAAAGATCTCAATTTTGCCAGGGCGAACAACTGACTATACTCAACCGATTTTGAGCAATAATTTTTTTTTTCAAAAACTTTCTAGGAACACAGTGTATATTTTTTAAATTTTATAGCCCTTCTAATTCTATTTAAAATGATACCACACAATGGGTCTAACTCTTATCCTTTGAAAGATATGACCCTTAATAAAATTTCGCAACTTGTCACCATTGCAACCGACATTCAACAGTCATATATACATGGTAAGTCCAAAATAGTAGCACATATATGCAAAGTTACAGGAAAAAATATTTTACGTTGTATGAGACCTATAAGACTCTAAGATGTATAACTTATAGGTGCTTTTACAATTGAATAAATGTCGTTATCAGTGGCGGGTGCACATTTTAATTTTAGGGGGTTTAGAACGCGACGTTGCCACGTTTAAAATTTTACAAAGTTTTCGATATATCTTAGGAACTATAAAAGATAGAATACTTGAATAAACTTTATTATATACACTACCTTCTATTTTCTAAAGCTCGTTCAATTTTATTTGAAACATTTATTTGTAAAATTACAATTTAACGTATTTACAGGGTGTTTTGTATTGTACTATATTAAATATCTCTGTACGTATGAAAGTTAAAAAAATAAAACTTGGTGAACATGCGTAAGACCTAGGGATTTCAATTGTGCGTGAAGTGGACGAAAGTGACTCAAAAACGGCAGTGGGGCAAAGTAAGTCAAAACGGCAGCAGGCCGCGCAAAAGCGGACAGCGTCCGGCGCCGTAGGCACATATGGGGACCATGGAATTAATGGGTAAACGAATTTATGCATAGAAGAATTCACAATGCCAAGACAGCTCTTTTAGAAATTAGTCGAAAACATTTTTTCGACTAATTTAAAAAATTTTAAACTGAAAATTTAAACTTAATTTTCATGCTATTACTTTGTTTATGTTGTTCTTAACAACATAATTTGTTTATATTGTTGTTACTAACAATATTATTTTGTTTATGTTGTTATTAACAATATGAACAACGTAGTAATATCTACAGAGATATTCAAATATTATTCAAATACGCATTACTTTGTAATGCTGCTAATAACAATATAAACAAAGCAATAATATGTAAATTAAGTTTAATTTTTAAACGTAATTTACTTACTATTACTTGGGTTATGTTGTTATTAACAATATAAACAAAACAATAATATCTAAATTAAATTTAAAAGTTTTAAACTGAAAGTTTAAACTTAATTTACATACTATTACTTTGTTTACGTTGTTATTAATAATACAACCTTATTTATGTTGTTGTTACTAACAACATAATTTTGTTTATGTTGTTAGTACCAATATAAACAAAGTAATAATATGAACCGAGATATTCAAATAATATTTAAATACGCATTACTTTGTTTATGTTAATAATAATATAAACAAAGCAATAATATTAAAATTAAGTTTAAAATATTTAAACTGAAATTTTATTTAAACTTAATATATATACCATTACTTTGTTTACGTTGTTATTAACAACATGACCTTGTTTATGTTGTTTTTACTAACAACATAATTTTGTTAATATGTTACTAACAACATAAACAAAGTTATGTTGTTAATAACAACATAAACGAAGCAATTATATATAAATTAACTTTAAACTGAAATTTTAAACTTAATTTACATACTATTACCTTGTTTATGTTGTTACTAACAACATAATTTTGTTTATGTTGTTACTGACAACATAAACAAAGTAATAATATGAACCGAGATATTCAAATATAATTCAAATGCCCATTACTTTATTTATGTTGTTAATAATAATATAAACAAAGTAATAATATGTAAATTAAGTTTACAAATTTTACTTAATTTACATACTATTAGTTTGGTTATTGTTATTAACAACATAAAGAAGGTAATGCGCATTTGAATAGTATTTGAATATCTCGGTTCATTTATTACATTGTTTATATTCTTATTAACATATATACAGTAATAATAAGTAAATTATGTTTGAAATTTCAAATCATAATATCTAAATATCGAGCAATTACTTTACCGTCTTACCTTGTCAAAGTGATGTGTTCAATTTTCGTGAGCGCGCATTTATTTAATTATCGCTTTATGTTATTAATTGATTAGATAATGACTAGATTAGATTTAACAAATACATTCAAATTTGGTATGTGTTTGCTAAATCTAATCCATTTGATACTCAATTGTCTTTTTTTGGCTATGACAGATAAAGAAAAATGAGTGTAGAATAAATTTTCTTTTATAAAATTTTGTCATATCTCTAACAACAGTCGAGATATTTACTGTTACAGCTAAAATGAAACAACTTATATATTATAGGAAGGCAATAAAATTAAAATGAACAACTTAAAAAACATAATTACAAATGTAATTTAAATGATTAAATTAACAAGGTAAATCTTGCAATTTTTAATTAATATTAGATTTAACTGTGAGCATTATCTACTTTTAGTTGCTTTTGATATTAGTAATATAAGTTCAAAATCAAGCATAATTTTTTACTTACCTTTATAAAATAGTAAAAATGGCTTCGTGTAGTAAAATGAAAGTCTAATTTATATTCTTGACCTCGATGAATTATTATTATTATTTTTTTAAAGTGGATGTAAACCTGAAATATGTATGGAGGTGTATAAATGCATCTCAAATTTTTATATAAAATTGCAGTTTTAAAGATTTATATAATTAATTGACGTAAAAAATTGATATATAAAAATTTGTGGTACATGGTTCTAAGCGAAATAATTGAAACGAATTGCCCTGACAAATGCTGGAGTTATTTTTATATGAAAGCTTGAAAACATTTTGCGAAGCTACATATATGTGATAGTTAGTTTAATTCTAGTAGATTTCAAATCAATAACTGTATTATATAATAAATGCGTTTAAATTAATTAAATTAAAATAACACCGTGTGATTAAAAAAAAAAAATGGAATTATAGCTTAGGAACTGAGCAAATTAAACTTTATGACATTAAATTGTTTTTTTTATTACAATTTATAAAATTTTACTAAACCTATATAAGTTGGAATATATTATTACAATAAAATTTTGTAGTAATTTTATACAAATTTGTAAATTGGTAAATATATTATTTTTTAATATTTGAAGTAACATATTTTCATGTTTTGGTTATGACAATAATTACATTCAGGACCTTTACTTTAATTACTTTATAAACTCTGAAGAATGTCATAAATAAATACCCTAGTACTAATGACAAAGCTAGTTATTATTTCTCGGTCAACGTGCTTAGACGTTAGAGAATTGACTAATCGTGTTTGATGTTAATGCATTTGCGAAAACAGTTTCATTTAACCAAATGCAAAAACTTTAATGCATCGTGCTTATCGTTTTCCCCAGCAAAATTAAAACCCTTCTCACCTGGATAGCCTATTGTTTTATTCATGTATGCAACTGTTTTATCACGTAATAAGTATTGACGTGATTCCCTAGAATGAAAAAAATAAGACGTTGTAGCTACCTCATAGTCCTAATGTAACTGTCAACAATAATGATCCAATTTGATTCCTTAATCAAGGATTGGCTTAGTCTCTGACGAGCAATTGGAATCTATTCAAAAACTGTTTTCTTTTTTTTTTGTTTAAAAACTTATTTTTGCTGGCGTGTGTGCTCTTCCAGATGAATAAGAATGCATGTAGTTGTTGATGCATGTAGACAAATAAAATAATACTAAAAGTATACTCGTTGTCCAAAGTTCAAGCAAGATTAAAATTTTTTTGGTATTTTGATAAAGTTTACCAATTAGAAAAATAATTTAAAGGTACCAATTAGAAAAATAATTTTTGGTGAATATATTTTTTTTTATTTTACATAATGGGTAAAATGAAATTTCGTCTTTTCGGACGCAATGATTGAAGTGAACAAGGCGTATGTAAAATATTAAATCATATTGATCTACTTCGTCTGTCTGTTAGCAGGAGTAATGTGTTGACAAGCGGGGCCATCGAGAGGAGTCAGGGGGGTAAAAATACCCGGGGCCCGAGTGCCTCGGAAGCATACTGTGCTAAATGGATACTGCGAGGTGGCTCGTGGTTTTTTGCAATTTTAATTGTGTTGCCTGTCATGGGAAGTACTTGTTTACGAGTTCGGGTTTGCTGCGATCACACAATAATATATTTGTATATGAATTTCTTTTTCTCCTTTCGTCGTCGCTATTAAAATATTGCGTAATGTAACTTTTGACTTTTGTGGTTTGTGTTGTGTGCAGTAATTACTCCATATAAGTGAAGTATTTAATAGTACAATAATGAGTTGTAAATATAAATCAGGTGCTCAAAATTGAAAGGAAAAAGAGGAATTAGAAAAGGAGGCTGGAAAAGACAAACCTTCATTAGAAGTCTTATTCAGAAGCAGAATCGTTATAAGAAATGGAAGATCCGCATTTAGTTCATTCGTCTGATTATCGAGCAAGCTCTTCAAGTGCAGGGTGAGCGACATCGTAATCAAAACAACCCAGCTTATTGAATAATGTAATTGACGAAAGGGAATTGGAGAAATTCTTTCACATAGGACACCCTAATTTTGTTATATCTATCGATTTAAAATGCGCGCACATAAGGTGCCAAATAATTTCCATAACGACAAAGCAGGAGCTTCAGATACTATCTTCCAGAAGAAACAGAAAAATGGTGACTGTATATCTAGGGATTGGCTGGTGTAGAGTAGGCTAAAAAAAGCTTTTTTCTGTTTACCGTGCAAATTATTTACTTCTTTACCAGAAGATGCAAGATCCCTCTTTGCATCCGATGATGGATATTCTGCTGTGAAGAGGTGAAAAATTGCGCGACAGAGTACGTGAGCATGAAAATACTGCAGCATACAGAAAACGCTATATTCAGTAGAGCATGGAACTAAAAAAAAAATAAATTTAAAGCTGATGAAACATTAAGTGACTTATCACTGAATTCCTTGAAAAATTAACACGACAAGTGGAAGGACATTTTAAAACGTCTATTGCATGTCACTCTGTTTTTATTAGGAAGGGTCTGGCTTTTTGTGGTGACTCTAGTAGAATTGGTGATCCTGTCAATGGCAACTTTTTACGCCTGCAAATTACGACCCAGTTCTGAATTATCACCTTCAAATCATACGCCAATCGCAGGAAGAGGGAACAAGATTGCAGGTATCTTACTTGTCCTGAGAAACCCAAAATGAACTAATCCAATTATGTTCTAATCCTAATCCAACAACTAATCCAACAAAAATAGTTCAAATTATTTTAGAACAGTGTGAAAGAGCAAAGTATTTTTCAATAATAGTAGACGCCACCCCTGATTGGTCTCACAAATAGCTATTAAAACAAATAGCTATTATGATTAGGTATCTTTTTTCTGAAGGCTGCCAGTCATCATATGAAGCAAACGAACGATTGTTATGCTTTGCAGACTCTTCTAAAAAAATTGGAGAATTTATTGCACAACTAATCATCAATAAACTAGAAGAGCATAGGAACCCAATTAACGCCTGTAGAGGCCAGGGCTATGATGACTACATTAACATGAAAGGTGTCTATAAAGGGGTTCAAGCAATAATTTTAGCTAAGAATAGTCTTGCTGTATATTCTGCTTGCGCTTGTCATTCACTGAATCTCTGCGAGGAGCAGTTAGTTGAAAGTTGCATTTTGGTTACTACATGCTTTGGAGTTATACAAAAAATGTATAACTTATTCTGTTCGTCTTCACAACGCTGGGAAATTAAAAAAAAATGTACTTAATAATTTACATTCAATGTCATTAACACGATGGCCTGTTAGGGTGGATAGTGCAAAACCATTGCCAGACATCTTCCGGAAATTTTTCAGGTACTCAGTAATGTACTCAAACTTAACCTGAGCCCAGAGTGCCTGAGAGATGTATTTGGTTTAACGAAATACGTCAAAATCTTCAACTTCTTGCTTTTTGTTCGATATGGGTAAAAATTCTTCAGCTAATAGATGTAGTCAATAAACTGATGCAACAGCAAGGTGGAACGCTAGACGTAGCTTCAAGCAACTTGAATGTGCTGATTAAAGAACTAGCGCAACGCAAAGGGCATACGCAACGATACATAATGAAGTACGCAACGATAAATGGGAGACCATTCTGACGGAATCTGTAGCCGTTGCCGAAAACATAGGATGGCCCATACTTCTTGACGAAAATGATCTAGAATGCGTAAGAGAATGTCAGATGAAGAAAAGGAAGAACTGCAACTTAATGCTGATCTAGAAGGCAAATTTGGAATATTTGAAAGCGAGATTTATTTTGTGATTTTGGACTCTATAATAGGTGACATAACACCAAAGATTTGAGTTCATGAGATCCTTGAACGAACTATTTTCGGTTGGAAATTTTCGGTGTGGATATTTTTCGGTTTGGACATTTCATAAAGCTTCCAACAACGAAATCAAAAAATTGGGCAGTTCGTTGGTTGAGATATACTCCGCAGATATTGAAATGGAGCTGGTAGAGAAATTTAAAAATCTGAAAGATGTATACACTGCTAACTTCGGCAAAGAGAGTTTATCACCTTTGAATTAGCTAAATGCGATAAAGGAACTAAATCTATAGGGAAACTTCCCTAACGTCTCCGTAGTACTGCGAATTGTCTTAACCATTCCAGCAACTGTGGCAAGTGCCCAAAGAGCATATTCAATGCTTAAAAGAATAAAAAATGTTTTAAGATATACTGTGCCACGACCGCCTTTCGAGGAGTGCTATCAATAGAACAAGAGTTAGTTCGAATTCTGTGGTAGAAGATTTCGCGAAACGAAAACCTAGAACGGTGAACATTTAAAGGCTAATTTCGTTTTAATGGCTAAGTTAATACTTATTTGACTAGTAGCTCTGTAATTATTTTTCTTCATTTTTTTTAGAATGTGGCACCGTATCAATATTTTAATTTACATCTAAAATGTAAACATGCTTTGTTTTTTAATTGAGTTTAGAAAACTCAAACTTAATTTTTTTTAAATAAAATTAGTTTCACTAAACCCGTTTTCATTGCTTCATGTGGATCTACTTATTGCAGCGCTGTATATCTGATAAGTTTATTATAATGACATGTGATAATCTGTTTTATTGAATATTGAATGTTTCGTGGTTAAACCTCCATGCTGGCATTCATTATTTAATAGAGTAAATGATGAAATTAATATTTCTTATTACTTGTGTCTCGAAAAAATGTTTACCCCGTCCGGGACTCGACCACGGATGTCTCGATTGCCGGTCGATTTCTCTTCCAATTGAGCTAATGGATACTTATTCGAAGGCACAAATAATTTTTAATATGTATTTGGTTTCAGTATCTATGAAGATTGGCAACTTATATCTCAGGATTTGTTTTGACCACCTGTTTGCTATTGTTGGTCGATTCATTCGTCATCGGGTAGATGGAGCTTCCTGAATGTTTCTATTAATTTCTTTTCCGCTTTGCTGGCAGCTGCATGTTTAATTGAATATTCAAGTTCCAGTATTCCATTCCAATATTCAATTAAACATGCGATATCCATTAAACATTTAAACATGCGAATATGATTTAAACATGTGAATCAATTAAACATGCGAATATCCAATAATCAATTAAATATGCGACCGCTAGCAAAGCGGAAAAGAAATTAATAGAAACATCCAGGAGGCTCCATCTAACCGATGACTAATGAATCGATCAACGGTAGCAACCAGGTGACCAAAACAAATCCTGATATATAAGTTGCCTATGTTAATAGGTACGGAAAACAAATATATATTAAAAATTATTTGTGTCTTCGAATAAGTGTCCGTTAGTTCAATTGGAAATAACTATCGAACAATTGGAAGTGCAATCGACCGGCAATCGAGAGGTCCGTGTTCGAGTATCGGACGGGGTTAACATTTTTTCGAGACACAAGTAATAAGAAATATTAATTTCATTATTTCATCTATTATGTAATCTGTTTTTTTTTAAGTAATAAAATAAATGGGTGGTGTAGTCTTTACCCGGTGCCCGAACCGGTTCTCCGCGGTTCTGTTCACAAGACAAAACGCTTTTACTGATACTTTAAGTGTATTAAAGGATATTTTGAAAAATACTGAATAAAGCAGGTATGGGAACTATTAGGTTGTACCTCGTATAATTTTAGGAGTAGCCATAGCCACAAGTGTATTTTATTTAGTGATAAGTCACTACAAATTGGGTTGTATTATCTCAAAATTCTTAGTTTTGGGCCACCGAATTGGATAATTAATAGTAAGGAAAAAATATTAAATGATGCGGAACGAATTATAAGACCTTTTAATTGACGCCAAATTAAATGGACTACACTTCATTAAATTTGTTAGAAACCAATTACGGATTGCTATTTATGACTTTCCAATTAAAGAGGAGAGATAGAGAGAATGGACTTGTATTTTCATTAAACATAGAAAAAGACTGGTGTTAAATACGAAAGAGGCAGTATATTATCTAAGAGGAAAACAATTCTATAAGAAAAACAAAGAAAGGAAAAGAGGAGAGTATATTCTAACAAGAAGTTGCATGAAATATTGTTGTATTGCATGGGATGACAAACAACCTTCATTTGTTCTTAGTTTTTATTTTATTTTTTTTATGTTTTGTGTAGTTTTAATTTCTGTTCTTGTTTTATATATTCATCATCATATAAATTAGATACTAAGTTTGGGAACAATTACTGCATACTGCACTAAAAATATTTGTCTCAAGTGCAACTCTTGTAAACACAATTTACAACATAAATACAAAATTTTTACTAAATTATTCAAAATTTGTTTGCTGCATAGAAAATACTTTATGATACTGTATTAAAATTAAACTTATAAATAAATTAACAATACATTTAATGACATAAAGTTTAATTGAGCATTGTAAAGCTATTTTTTGTTATAGATTATTATAGCTCAAGCGTTTGCAGGGACAAGTAACTCATGAAATAGTTTCAAAAACCTTTATTGAAATTAAACACTCTAAAATACACAGTTGATAAATATTTACAATATTTGTAAATTTCTTAGTAATATTTAGAAATCGATAGAGATAAAACTATATATAGAGCCTCCATTGAAATTTATAAGAATGGACGTTTGATTCTAGGCGAGTTTTTATTTTCATTATAATTTAATACTTATTGTATATAGAAAAAGTATTACAATGTATGTAAGTTATTTTCAAATATTTTTTGCAATACATCAGTCAACCATTGCCAAAAGACGAAAACCAAGTTTAGGTAGTATAGGGGTAGCTGTAAAGAAAATATTTTGTTTATGTAAAATAAATTTCATTTCTACCAATAGGGACACTTTACTCTACAGATTGGTACTGATAGTATAAAAATGATACGAATAAACTGACGATATAATACCATATTAACTGATTGATGTCTAATAAATAAAATAAAACTGATAAATAATATCAAATATGAAACAAAAATGTACAAAATTAATAAGTAATAAATATTAATAAATGCTTTTATACATTTTAAACCATACTTATTACTATAATCGTGCTCCATATAAAATCAAATTTGAATACTCGGAAAGTATTTATTTGCAAATTCCGAATTTTCAAATTTTGTACAAAACGGAGTATGATTGATAATATTTTGTGATGCATAAAGAATTATAAAGTATTTAAAGTGTGGCGGGTCGAAACAGAAATATTTTATTACAATTGTAAACTGTGCAAAAATTTGAAATAATTTAATTTAGGATTGTAATTCATTTTGATATTGTCTATATTGACAGGATTGATACTGACTACATAAATATATATTGCAATAGGTACTACTTCCGGTAGAGTTGAACCTCTGCACTCCATGATATGAAGTAAAACTTTTTAAATATATTAGACAACTGCACTCGAGTTAAAACAATAGAATCATTAAACCCAAGGACAACAACATTCATTTAGTTAAATCTCAGTTAATAATTTTATAAAATAAAAAGGGAAGAAATCCTATTTAGCATTCTTAGGATTTTAAATTCAAACAATAACTGTAAGCTCTTTTAACTCCTCTCATTAACGACATTATAATAGTGCGTGCATATTTATTATTTTATCAAGTAATTAATACTACATAACTTAGGATAGTGCATGACCTTTTCCACTAGCAACACTTTAATTATTTAACATTTTTTCGCGACCTTAAATATCTTCTTAGGATTGGTATGAAATTGTTTTATGATTTATTGAAAAATTGTTTCCAGGGTTGTACATTCCAGAAGCAATTGAAATAATAAATAGCATGTGGATTCGTTGTTCATATTTTGATAGATGTGATAATGTTGTTAATTAAAGCAGAAGTAGATGTATAAGAATAATTTTGAACAGAATTTAAGCTAAGTGCAGTTGTCAGAGTTGTCTTCTTACCACCTTAGAACCTATATCTCAATGTAGGGTCTCATATCTCAATGTAGGTTTAAAAAAATATGTTAAAAATAAACCTTATTATTGTAGTACTGATCTATTTTTTTCATTTTAAATTTATTACTTATTTTATATATGTTTTTATTAAATTTTATTTGTAAATATAACAACAAATTATTATAATACTATATAAATTACATAAAACAATTTATTGACTTAAGATAAAACTTATCTAATATGCTTTAACTTTAAAGAAATATTTTCATGTTGCCTGTAGGGATTATTGTTACAAATGTATTATTAATAATGCGTAAATCATTAGTTGTAATTTCAAAATGTATATATAGTAAAATATTTGTGTTATATTTCTTGGCAATTACCATTCGTTTTAATTACCATTCGGCAATTACCATTCGTAAAATAATTTCTTCTAAAGTACAATGTGAATGAATCATTAAATTAATTTTGAAATACATTATTTTTAATTATTAAGAGTACAAAGTACTGCATAAAAAATATTTCTTCCGATTCACATAAATAATGGATACAAATGAGGCACAATAAATATGAAAAATATACACATAATTAAATATAATGAAGTAGAGACAATTTGTAACAATACTGTAGAAAATTATGATCGCTCTGTACAATTTTAATATAATGTAATGAAAATTACATAAAATAAGTTTTTCATAAAATTCTAATTCTCAATATTTTCTAATAAATTCATGCTTGACACGTAATGAAATATTTTGTAGAGATTCTATAAGAATCTATGTATTTCAAATTTGAATGGAAATTATAAATATTTAGTTTAAAAAAATTTCGTTGTAAAATTAGAAAAACAGATATATATATATATATATATATATATATGTTCTTATTTAATCTCTACCATATTGATTTAAATTATACTCAGAGGTTTCTAGGTTTATAAGAAGAACCACTTGAGGTTCCAATAGTAGACTTACCCGGCCTGTACCTATCAAGCGATCCATAATTGTGCGGATAGATATTTCTGGGTGAGTAGCCGTAGATGTCGCGATGTAATGGATCATATCGATATCCTGGTACATGGATGCGTTCTGAAGCATGTAAAGGATCATCATAGATTGATTTGCCATATGGCCAGGTCTTGCTAAATTCGGGGAAGTCACTAATCGGACGGAAAATGCTGTCTGGTGAGCGATGGTAGCGATCTTCCGCACGAATATCGTCAGATCCTAGATTAAACAAACATAAAAATATTGACATTTACAGATACTTTAAGTAAACTCTAAAATGTATCATTGTAATAAGTACTGAATATTAAATCATATGTTTTTTCTCGAGTCATTGACATTACATTCCGGACAAACCCTGTATTATTTAAATAATCTCGAGACAATTTTAAACTTAATAGTTCAGGAATCAAATTTATATGCTTCTTAGTTATATAACAAGTTTTGATATGGAGAAAGAGAAATTGGAAGCTTTTTTGGGTATTCTAATTATAATAGGCTTCCATTCGTTATTAATTTTAAAGTTTTGTTGGTCATCGGATCCAAATTTTTATGTTGAAAGAATTTCGAAAGTGTTTACGCAAAAAAGATTTTTAAAACTACAGCATATAAATGATAATAAAAAAATGTCATCAAATCTGGAAAACCGGTTCAAGATTAAATGTCTCAAACTATAGGCCAAGATCAGTGCTAAGTACCTTCTCAAAGACTTTTGAATAAATTATACTCAACAGAATAAAGAAATATTTAAAAAACCAAAATTTTCACTTTGAACTACAAAATGGGTTGTTAGAAAAAAGAGGAACATCCACAGCGCTTGCAAACTTAATGAAATTCATACGAAAATACAAATCATAAACAAACTATCTGCGGACTTTTACTCGAAAGCAAAACATTCGATGTCGTAAATCATCTCCTACTACTAAACAAAATGTCCTCAATAGGAATTGCTGGGAGAGGCTACAAATTACTTGAAAGCTACTTAACAAAACGAGAACACTTAACCAAAATAAATAATCATTATAGCAAAGTAGTCGAAATAATAAGTGAAGTCCCATAAGGATCCATACTTAGACCATTGGACCATACTTGGAGCATTGCTATTTCT
>WYDF02268866.1:0-18288 GCA_009867245.2 Adranes taylori | reverse complement strand
CGCCACTGATAACAACATTTATTCAATTGCGAAAGCAGTTTATATGTCTCATACAACGTAAAATAATTTTTCCTGTACCTTTGCATATATGAGCTATTACGTATGCTTACAATGCATATAATATGATTGTTGAATGTCGGTTGCAATGGGGACAAGTTGCAAATTTATAAATTATTAAAGGTCATATCTTTGAAATGATAACAGCTAGACCCTACATATGTGGTATCTTTGTAAAGCACATCAGAAGGGTTCTAAAATGTAAGAAAATATACAGGGTGTACTAAAAAGTTTCTAAAAAAAATTATTGCTCAAAATCGATCAAGTATATTCAGTTGGTCACACTGGCAAAATTGAGACTCCTTTATCTTAATTAAGTTCCCCAAGTTTCATTTTTCCACCTTTCATAGGAACCGATATATTTAGGGTAGTACACTTTTTTCAAGGTGAAATTACTCCGGTGCTATGACGTGCGAGTTTTTTAAACTTACTTAGTCGCTTAAGTAATAAAGGAACTTTCGACACAAATAATTTAAAAACAAAATGTTGCGAAACTATTCGAGAAAAAGGACCCTAAAGTTAGCAAAACAAAAAACACCCTGTATATATGTTAAATTATGATTTTGGGAAAAAAAATTTCAAACAAAATCAACAGGCCTTTATGTAGCCTATACAATAAAGTTTATTCGAACGTCGTATCTTTTATCGTTCCTGAGATATTTCAAAAAGTTTGTTAGGCTTTAAACGTGGCTACGACGCATAATACAAGGTACTATAAGTGTGCAAAATTTCAATCTCCTAATTTCAATCTGCAAAATTTCAATCTCCCAATCTCCGAAATATCTGAACAAAAAAGGCTCCTGTCCGCTATATTGGATTTATAAAGAAAATGACAAAAAACCGTTCTGCGGGCTCATAGTCTACACCTCTCTGTCTACCAATTTTCATCCAGATCGGTCCCATAGGGAAGGAAAAATTCTTGAACATACAGCGTACGTACATACAAACTGACACCGAAAAATCGACCCTTCTTTTATTTTTTTGAACAAGAAACCATTTTTTTAGAAAAACTTTTTATATGAAAAATTGTTCCTTATTTCCTTAATTGTTCCTTATCCTATATATTGACCCCTCCTTTAAATTGAATATTAACGGATTGCAGTAAGTTCAATACAAAAGACGTACCAAGGTAAAATAGAAAAAATCTGAAAACATGAATCCTATATCTTTCATATACCTATACGTATAACATATGTATATGGTATATGAAAGATAAAAATCAGTTTTATCTCGAAACTATCAATTGCGGAGATACTGCCTTCTTTGTTAGGAGGGCAGACCTCGTCAACTATATCAGTACACCCATTACCCTCGCCCCCACCCTTCTTTCACACTAAATACTTCTCCACCTCCACTTTCAGCTTCACCCCAAGGATTTTTCATTATTTGATCCCATACATACGCCATGTCACCTTCCACCCATTCCCGATCATTCACACCTGCTTTCAACCCAGATCCCTTCTTCCATACAATCTCCAGAGGGAAATGATCGGACTCTATTCTATCTCCAATTCTCAATTTATTTAACCAATCGCTCCCAAGTTCATCTATAATCGACTATAACCAAATAATCGATGACCGATCCCCTCCATGCACCTTAAAAGTGAATTTCCGTCCCACTGCCCGCGAACACATCCATTTCCTATTAAAAATTCATTTTCATTCACCCATTCCATAAACTCTCCTTCAAAATTACATACCTTGTCCCTAGATCTCCTTTCCACACATCGTCATACCCGAAATACATACCCCCCCTTTCATCTATTCTAACATTCCAATCCCCAATAATTGCCATGGCATCCCACTGTTCGTCTTTTTTCATAATCAAATAAGTACCTTTCCCTCGAAACCATCCCACTCTTTCTTTACATATAAAATCATCACTAACATTCTTCTGTTATTCACACCCAAGACTCTAACCATACGCCCCTTCCCATTCACGGCCTTCAAGTACCCATTCTTTTATTCCTTTCCTCACTCCCAAGACAATCCCTCCGCATGCCGCCCCTTTTTTATCTTTCTACCTGCGTATTGTATACTTAATTATAGCAATCAGGCAACATTTTCACCACCTCATCCCATTTTTCATATTCAACCCACGTCTCTACTCACATCACATCGAATGTACCCAAATACTCCATGACCTCACTCTTCCCCATCTTATTACGTAAGCCTCCAATATTCCAACACAACATCCTTAAATTCTCAATGTCTATCTCTTTACCCTTGTTCTTAATATTCTTACCAATCGGTATTCCAATTCTTACCAATCGCTCCAATCGGTATTCATTGTACACGCCATCTTGTCCATGACCTTTTCGCACTCCAATTCACCATTTCCGTCCATCCACCTTCTCCTACACCCATTCACATTGCATCCTTCTTCTACTATTCCATAACTTTCTGCATATGCCCCACTCCCCCTATCATACACTCGACCTTCTTTCGCCATCACCCTCATCCTATCATCTTTCTTACCTCTTCTACCACATTCGTACCGTTCTTTTCTTCTTTCCAAGTTCTCTACTTCCCATTCCATAGCCTTACCTTTTCCCTTTCCATCACCTTCTATCCTACTTCCCTTATCAACAACCCCATCTAACATAAATTCCTTCTCCTCCCAATTTCTTTGATCCACCTCTCTTCTTTATTACTGCCACTACTATTCCTTTCTAGTTTTTCTGCTTGTCTCCAAGTCCAGCTTCCTGTCCGCTAATCTCACCGTCGAAATTTTCCCTTTATTATTTCCCCTTTCTCTTCATTCCACACCCACAATTCATTTCCAATCCAAACTTTCTTATACCCCATATTCACTCCCCATTTCATTTTCTACCCTTTTATTAAACGCTTGATCTTTACTCTTCCTTTGTATGTTTCTTTCCCTCAAGCGTTCTGTCGTCATTAATAATAATCCTACTTCCTTTTAGCATCTTTTTTCTTTCCATTAAATCCATCTTCCTCTCTCAGCAATCCAACTTCACCAGCAATGTTTGTTATCTTATGGTTCAATTATTGTCTATTACTTACACTACTTTGTAAAACTTTTGTTTACAAATTATCATTATTAAAAATAAATTATTATCATTATTAAAAAATAAAGTGTTATAACTAACCATCATCAATTTGTCCTTGTGCAGCGAAAGCCATACCCAATTTGTAATGTGTTTCAGCTAATTTTCGTACATCCACTGACCGCGTAAAAATCTCCTTCTGTACATTTAATCCGTCTTTGATGTCTGCCATAGCCGCACCAAAATTACCATTTTCCAATGAGACTTCGCCGAGGGTAATTAAAGAATCAGCATATTCACCTTTGGCCTGGTCACCACGACGTACAAAGATCAATTTCGCCAATTCAAGAACTTCCCATGCGATTTGAAGATCACTTGGTTCATCCTCTTTTACGCCTGAAACAAATATAATTCATAGATATATGGCTTTTTTGTTGAAAAATCAATAAAGTAAACATTTACCAGAACCACCCTCAGATACTTCCCCATCCTCTGAAGCTTGAGAATGCTCAGCACTACCGGATGCAACAGCTGCAGCCGATGAAACATTTTTCCCATTAATCGAAATATCAGTCTTTTTGATTTCATCTACAGATTCTTTCCCAATTTCAGCGTTAACTTTCGGTTTATCTTTAACATTCCCAGTGTCCGATTTCTGCTTGTCGCTATTATCTTTATTATCGATTTGCTGATTGGAATCTTTATCGTTCGTAAGCTTCTTATCCTTGGCAGATTTTTCTAAAATAGGAATATTTGTAAAGGATAATCGTTTTTTCATGCAATTATGTGTAACTAGAAGTTAGTAACAGTAGATAATTTATGTACAGTAGTTAGTAACTGTAAACGCAATAATTTGTTGAAAATCATCAAATGGAGGATCGTTATGATTTACCACTTATAGAATAATTGTTAAATTATGACCACTTTCGGATCATCTTCAGGCATACAGATTTTAATTTTAAAAAATTAGGTAAACATTTATGAAGATATCTACATTATAATATTTTGTACTACACTAAGGTTATACTAAAACAAATACCTTTAACTTCAGGCTCTTCCCCAATTTCCTCGCTTTCGTCATCTTCTTCATCCTCCTCCTCGTCATCACTATCATCCTCTCCAGTACTATCGCCCTCATCTCCCACATCTTCATCAGTTGCTAATTCTCCATTTTCAGCAGTTTCTTCACCATCATCTTCCTCTTCTTCTTCATCAATCTACAAAAAAATAGGATTACTACGAAAAGTGTCACGTGTATCCAGAAAAGAGTTAAAAACCCCCAATTAATTCCAGTCGTTCGCAATGAAACGCACAAATTTTGTATTTTTTATATACCACATACGTATGTGGTACGTATTACGTATGTGGTACAGTATGTGGTACATACATACATACATACAGGAAAGATATAGGAAAGATGTTTTGACAATTTTTTCTATTTGTCCTTAGTACGTCTTTTGTATTCACATCAGTGCAAACCATTTAAAAGTAATTCTAAGAGTAGATCACAAGGAACAATTTACCACAAAAAGAAATGATTCAAAATATTTGTTCTTGCTCAAAAATTTAAAAGAAAGTCGTGTATGTACGTACGTATGGCTGTACGTTCAAGAATTACTACTAACCTATTGACCCGATTTGCATGAAATTTGGTACACAGGTACACATAAGTGCCGCAAAGGTGATTTTTTAATTTTTTTTTTTTATAAATCTAATATGGCGTAAATGCGCCATGTTTTTTGCCAGACTGTTTCATTCTATGCGTGTGTATCATTAGGGATACAAGAGGCGTGGTGTTAGACGCTTATAAGTTAGGTTACGTTAAATCATAACAGTTTCAAATTCCGCACAAATATGAACAAACGGTAAAGCCACCCACCTCTTGTAAATCATTATTGGTCGATGTAGTAGTTGGATGTTCCTTCAATATTCCTAGCGGAAATGGGCATTTCTCTTTGTAGTTCGGAGTAAAATTCTGAGTCCACTGACAAAAAATGTGTTGTATTTCTTTATCAATTTGTATCACACTGAATCAGAAACGTTTAATTCTTGCACCACTAACTCAGTTGGTGTCTCAAATCTATTTATAGTTGAGAATGTCCATATTTTTAGCTGACTCCATGTAAGAATGGCGCGTTATTCGAAATGTGACCTTTATGTAGTGAAGAAGTTTTTGCTCGTAAACATGATGCAAAAAGACTACATTTTTTTCCACATAACAAATCACAAATATGACTAGCGTGAATACTCAAGGATCTAATTGGTTGAAGAGGAAATCATTCAATAGAGATGATGCGTAATCGCTACATTCGCCGAATGACCATGGAAGTAACTTTCTCCTCACGTAGAAAGTACGTACATATTATTAAATACATATACGGAGAGTTATTTCCATAAATTATTTCCACAATCTATACTAATTATAGATAAACATCTATTCTATAATATATATACAAAAAGATCTGAAGAAAATAAGTTTAGACCAGGTTTGGATCTCAAATCAATTCGATTGTCTATAGTTACCACTGTTATGGATTCCGCCATAGAACTTGCAAGAGGTAGACCGACTGGATCAAGCATAGTAAACAAGTTCAAATCCAATAAGATGTGACAAGTCTGCACACACATGCCTGAACACAGTACATCAAGACGATGTAGTACACGGGAAGAACCAAATAGAACGAGATAAAGTTGCAATACTTGCAAAATTGGTCTTGTTTTAACTATCATGCAAACAATTTAAAAAAAGTATTTTTGAACGTACAGTGTAATGGCCTTTGTACAAATAAACTACATCTATGTACTTCTGATTTGAGTATTGCTTTCTAACATTAATTTCTTGCTGCATTAATTTCTTATACCTCCTAGATGATATTTAGTATGATTATTGTATCAAACAGAAATGTTCTACAAAAAACAAACCAAAAAGCTGCCCGAAAAGAGTTAAGACAAAAATATAAAATATCACCTCCTCTATTCCAATTTCTTTCGGTACAGCTTCACCAATCGGATCACTATCTTCACGTGCCATTTCTAATAGGGACTTTCCATAATACAAGTAAACAGTTCCAAGAGAATCATGTTTATCATCACCTATAAATAAAATAACAAAATAACAATTATAATGTCGGACGTAAAACAAAAATATGTAAAAATTAACAAAATATAAAAATGTGTTAAAATAAACAAAAGAACAGCATTCTCATATCTATTTAATATAAATGTTACCTATATAATACTAACTATTTAACATAAATGACAAAATTTCCCACAATGGCTTGTTTTACGCGAAAACGACCCCTGGCGTAAACCTGCGAACGTTGAGAATAGGCGTCTTTCGTTCAAGAAGTTAGAGAGAGATAATATATAAGTAGAATTAAGTAATGAGTCTATAATAAATAAAAGAAGTACATTCAACTTTTGCGAGTCATAACGAAATGTTACGTGCAAAGTCGACGCTTGAATATAAATGAAATCTGTGTATTTATTGTATTCTTTGTAGGAAAGGGGACCAGTTTTGTTAGATTTTGGCCAGTTCGATGATGGCCAGTTGAACATGAACTGATTTATCTCGTTAAAACTGTCACAAATTTCAACGTAGCATTATCGGTTAATCAATTTAATATGAATTAATTAATTAACATCGTAATAATTAATTTAATAATTTAATTTGATAAACATTAATATAATGTAACCAACCAAATAAATTTAATTCGTTGAATATTTTTAACGTCACAACTTAGAAGAGACTAACAAAAAAGCTATAAATGTCAAGTATTGTTCGGTTTCTTCAAGAGAATTTAAGAGTTCGTGCTAGTTTAGTTAGTTATGTATTTTTTCATACTTTTTAATAATAATTAAAAGTCTTCGGTTATTGGACAATGGCTTTATTCAGTATTACATTAGATATACACTAGATTTTCGTCTATATCAGTCGACGTTTCGGTTCTCTAGTTTAAAACCATCATCAGGATTGCATATTTTTTCTTTTGTCCGGATCACTTTTTAGGAGGATTACACATCCCGTTCCAAAGGTCGAACGGATGAAAAGTGGATCGGTCAAAAGAAAAAATATGCAATCCTGATGATGGTTCTAAAACTAGAAAACCGAAACGTTCGACTGATATAGACGAAAATCTAGTGTATATCCAGTGAATAAAGCCATTGTCCAATAACCGAAGACTTTTAATTATTAATAATTATACTGGAGAAGAACAATAACCTTTATACTTTTTAATATTTTCGTTTGCGATTTATGGAAATGTTTTTTTTTTGTTTTCACTATCCCCGAGAATTAGAACGATTTTTTTTTGTAACTTCAACGATTCTAATTACAATCAAAATTCGAATATAAAAGGCCAATACAATCTAATATAGAGGAGACGCAATTCTGAATTGAGGTCTTCGTTATTGCCAACAAGAATTATCAACAACAATAAGCAACAATTATTATCAATTAACAATTGAAATCAACGATGTATCCGGACAGGCAACAAAATCAACAAGAAATAACCATGAAATGAAGGGGAGCGAAGTTAATTAATGATAATTGTTGCTTGTTGATTTAACCCCCCTATTCCGCTTCTTGATCCTCCTCGTTTGTTGGTTGATTCTCGTGCAATTATTGTATTTATTGTTGGTTTAGTTATCTGGCCAATTGCATCAATGATTTTACTTGTTAATTGATGGTAAATATTCCTAGTTGGAAAACTCCCCTTTGCAATCAAAGAGAACTCCCCTTTGCAATCAAAGGGGAGTTAAGTAACATCATAATATCAGTCGACCAATGTCGACTGATATTGGTCTAATTGTCTGTCGGGTCGTTGACTCGCTCCCATTTAAAAGTGAATATAATTAGATCCAATCCTTCGTGTAGCCCCAATTTGGTCACCTAACTCCACCCCAATAATAGTTCCTACTACAAACGCACCCACACAGTTCCACATGAATTAATAGTCTGTATGTCTGATGATGGCCTGACGAGTCTGTATGTCTGAAGGTGGTAGATGTGTATAGTGGCAAATGACTATAAGTGGAAAATCACAAAGAATAAACACAATGAATTGATATTTCATCACAGATGATCCGAATGTAAAGTTTGGTTCAATCAATCTATTTTATTTATTGTATCCATGACCATCGAAATATTTTCAGACAATGGGAATCAAAATTTTATCATTCTGCCGCTAACGATATTAATGAAACAGATATTTTTCCTTCATGCTTGAAATGACTTTAAAAGCTGAGATAGAAAAATTTGTAAGTAATTATCACCCAATGTCCTTGTCCTAATCTTTTCTAAAACAATAGAAAATGCGATTTTTTCTAGACTATATGATTAATTAAACATGGAAAGACTACAACGGAAAATCTGATTTATGAACATAGGGGCAGAAGTCTGGGCCTGTAAAACAGAAGAACTCGCGCCGACGTTATGCAAAACGCACAGACAGAAAAGTGCCAAAATATCCAAGAAAGTTTTTCATTTCAAAGTAAGTAGTAAACTTTTGGAACAAGCTCCCATACAATGTAGTGTGTGCTAGTACAAAGAATGAATTTGATAAACATAGCCCTACGCAATTGAATGGAAATACTAATCCGGCCAGCTAAAGAGAGGTCCTATTCTCCACAGCCAGTCATAATGCACGCTACCGAGTGTAACCGACAGTTATCAGCAATATGCTGCTATCTGTTGTGGTTCTTAATAATCATAAAAACGACAAATATGTTGTTTTCTTATATTGTTCATAATTTGAATCATGTTGAGCCTGTAAAATTTTTGGGTATGCTTCTGGACCCCACGCTTAGGTGGCATAGGCACATCGATAGGCTGGTTGAATGACTTGCAAATTATATTTTTCTTCTAAGAATCTAACTAATGTTATTTCTCTAAGCCTTGATGTTTATGTGATTCTATTTATGTGATGCTACAGGTTTGGGGTCATTGTGCGGACCGAGATAGAATATTTGCTTTTGCAACGGCGGGCAATAAGAATTTTAGGCAACACTGATTATCGGGACGATTGCCGCAATATTTTTATTCCCATATTTCACCATATTTTGATAATTCCTCCTTCCACTCTTATATACTTATACCATTTATTAAAGATACTAGGTGTTATCCTCTTCTCTCTTCCCTGTTTCGCAATGTCAATGTTTTTCATCTCTTCTATCACCCATAGCCCTTCATTCATCTTCTTTTCCCAAAACCCAATCACCACTCAACCCTTTCATTAAGCTTTTTTTCATTCTCTTCTCTGTTCAATCCTATTTACCGCCCTTCCACATTTATCCATACAATTCTTCTTACCACTCTCTCCTCTTTATCATACATCACCTTCCATTCCTATCTTACTATTTTCTTAAAACCGTTCACCCAACATTTAACCCTAACCACTACATTTAAAACAATTTCGCTTGTCACTGACTTTCCTATACCTAAGATTTCTTTTTATATATCGAACCTTCGCTCTTTCAATTTCTGCCCTTTCCTCACAGCCCATACTTCCGGCCCATAGATCAATATACTCTTTATACATACATAACCAAGTCTCATTTTCACAGAATCTGTAAATCTCTCTTCCCAGACACACTAAATACAATCCGCAGCAATTCTGGCTTTTTGCGCAACCATTTGTACATGTTCGCTAGATAACCCATTAATCTTTAACATGTATCTATATTTTTTACGCATTCTATTCTTTTCCCATCTATTTCAAACATGTTTTTCCTGCTATCTCTCTCTCTCTCTCTCCTTTATTGCAAACCATCACTACCATCTTTTCCACATTCACAAACAAACCTTTGCTCAAATATATCCATTCACTCCAGCGATCATTTCATTCATTTGTTCCCTAGTACTCGCCATATATACTACACCATCCGCATAACCTACAGTCCATATTTCCTATTTTCCAATTACAACATCCCCCACCTGCCTATTCCTTAATACAACAAGTACTGTCCAGCCTTACTCTTTTTTCCACTTTAAACTACCCTGACCCGCTATCTCCCACTTTTGCTCGTACATTAGTCCCTCCATACATTCTTATTATATCACATAAATTCCTATTGTTTGGTGTGGAAGTCATAGTGAAGTTTTTTTTTTTGTAAATTTTATATATCGAGAGCGAAATAAGTCTTTGTATGTCTATATTCTTGTCCATCATTTCCTATAGAAAGCAAACCTAATGCTGTTCTATCTAACCACGCCACGTAAAGGAACTAATGCATCTGAACACAAACATTGGTTTTGTATAGATGTTGTCTACCGTTTCGATTATTTAAATTGAAGAGTAATAAAAACGAATCGCTTTATACAGACAAAATCGTACGAAAGATTGTGTCGTTTCGATTATTTTGTCCTATACGACATTTAACCGTATCGTGTGAATACATACGTTGTATCTTGTTTGTCTTTATGGATTATGAAACGGATTCGATAGACAAATTGAAACGACAAAATAATCGAATTGTATCGTATGAACAAGCGCTAATCTAACTCACTCAAGTTTGAGTCAGTTGTTGACTCAAACTTGTTGACTGACTCAAGTTTGACTGAATGACATTTATAGAATTCTTGGAAAACATCCGTCCTATTTATCTTCTTCTATTACCTTCTTCAGTCATTAGCTTCTTCTATTAAGTTGAATGACGAACTTTCAGACCTAATATGTTTGTCAATCTGCACCGCATTGGCAGCCAGAGTTATCCCTCAATTTCCATTTGTGCATGAGATGATTGCACCATCCATTATCCGTCCGCAAACGATTGAGGCTGCACCTAGCTTTGATGTTAGTTTGAAATTCGAAGAAAGGTGAGGAGTAGCCTTTGACGTACCATGGAGTAGCCAAACTGCCCACACTGAGTCGGGATCGAAATTTACTTCATTAAGTTGGTTTGCTAGCACCAAAGGCAAGTGGTGGGTTTTGTAAATTTGCATGGATGAATAGGCTGTCGTCTTGATCGATTTTCTTGAATCTTCAAAAAGCTTTCTTTCTTCGAAGTCCAAATGGCAAAATATTCTTCGAAGTCCAAATGGCAAAATATTGCAAAGCATAGGAAGCTAATTAGTTGGAGTTGAAGCCACTGTACCACTTATAGCTCGCATAACAACGATTTACCTCAAGAATCCGTTTGACCTGTTTACTATTTAATTTATACGTAAACGACCTTCCTAAATCGAAGACCAGAAAGTTTCTATATTGTAACGAGGCAAAATGTTCTCGCTCCTGTTTAGTTTGATGTTAGAAAGATTGAGCAGTTGATACTTATAAATTAGGTAAGCAATCCAATATGGATAAACTTTGCGAAGAGTTGTTAATATTAAATATGTTGTATGTTAGTTGAAAGCCAGACAAAGGGTACATTTAGAGATCCATCCAATCGTCTATTTAGGAAAGTAGAGATAAGTTAAAAAAACAAGGAAAACATCTTATTTACAATCAGCTAAGTTAGAATTATATTATAAGAGGTGTAGAACAGCAATTCACTTTCCAACGGAAGAAATAAAACAGTGACATCAGTATACGAGAGTTATCCCAAAAGTAAGGCACAGCGCACTCTAGCGGACGTTGTAGGCAACGTAAACAGCTGATCGAAGCGTCTTGTGTAGATTGAAGTTTCAACAACACACTGGTATCATATGATAGTGAGATTCGTTTAAAGAAAAAATGCTAAATATTCGAAAAAACAACGAGAACAGTCCGTCGGGTCGTATTTCAGAAATAGAGCAAGTGCGTATATTCGCATCGAAACAGTGCGCGGTAAAAAAGTGCCCGCGTTAGAAGAAGCGTGTGGAAGGTTTACTGCGAATCGTAGCACAGTACAGAGGTGGCACACGAAGTTTCGAGAAGGGCTACAACAAGCAACACAAACGAACCGCGCAATCATTTCAACGTTGCTCGACAAAGACCCGAGATTCACAGTAAGATAAATTAAGGCGGAGGCAGGAATCTTGAAAACGAGCGCGCATCGTATTTTAACACAAGTGATAGACAAACGAAAGGTGGTGGCGCGGTGGGTACCGCACTTCTTGGCAGCGGAACAAAAAGCAACACGTTTGGATATTGCGTGCGAATTGCTTGCTTGTTATGAAAATGAAGGTGCAACCTTCCTCGATCGCAACATCGCAAGTGATGAAACCTGGATATGTGATTTCGAGCTCGAAATGAAGTCTCAGAGCGACGTTTGGAAAAGTCCAGGTTCGCCGAGAGCACAAAAAGTTCGTCATCAACAATCGAAAATGAAAGAAATTATGATCTTGGTCTACGATAAATGGGGCGTAATCGCCACAGATCGAGTTCCGGCTGGTGATAGTGTCACTGGAGCGTACTACAAAAACTTTCTTCAGAATGTCTTGAGTCTAAAATCCGTAAACTACATCCAGGAATGTTGCAGTGTTGTGTTGAATTTGCACGATAATGCGCGCCCGCACATCAGTGCACCTATATCGAACTTCTCGAAAAATACGGCTGGGAACAGCTCCACCACCCAGCTTGTAGTCCTAATCTGAGCCCACTTGACTTCGATTTCTTCCCCAAGCTAAAGGAACCCCTTTCGTGGATGCGTTTACCGGCGCTGGAAGAGCTCCGAAGACGAATGACTCGACAGATTCGAATGCTCAATACGAATGGGACGCTCAACGGTATCCAAGCGCATTCCGTGCCATTGGCAAGTGTGCATTGTTAAGGGAGGGGATTATATTGAAAGCCTATAATCACTTATATCTTCTTCAAGAAATATTTTTCGAGTTCGAGCCAGCCAAGTGTGCATTACCCTCGTAGTAAATTATGCAAATTACAGGTAAAAGCGGGGAGACTCTCTAATTGGCTAATTAATAGCATAGCTATCAGTGAGAATCGATCTGATTAGCAAATAATCGATCAAGAATTGTTGTATTGAACGTTGCATGTGTGGATGTGTATGTGTATGTATGTATGTGTATGTATATATGTGTATGTATATATGTGTATGTATATATGTGTATGTGTATGTGTATGTGTATGTGTATGTGTATGTGTATGTGTATGTGTATGTGTATGTGTATGTGTATGTATGTATGTGTGTGTGCGTGTGTGTGTGTGTGTGCGTGTGTGTGTGTGTGTGTGTGTGTGTGTGTAGAAACGACAGCAGTCATTGATTAAGAATCAATTATGGATATAAATAAATTCGTCATAGCTAAAGGCAATTAGTAGAGTAGGGCTCGTAGGTGATCGGAACAAAATGCATTAGAACATAGCAAATTATTAAAAGTAGGAAAAAGTAGAATGGATAATCCCTGTACATTGACTGGGATTATGCGGAAGAAACGTTTAAACCCTTCCATATACTTCTCACAAAACAGATTCGGGTATTAACGAAGCAGTGGCTATGTCGGTCTGAATTTTGAACATATAATCCATAAATTAAATCGGATTTAAGTTATAATTAATTCTAAATAAAGTAATGAATAAATTAGTGTCGCAGTAGAAACGATCATCGGGAATAAATGAAACAATTATCATTAAAGTAATAACTCATAGTAGTAGATAAACTAAAGCAAGTATTAAAACAAAGAGAAGCATTTTTATAGAAGTAATAACCAGTCCAAGTACTTAGGAGTGAGAACGGGGACGCATGTACTGTGAGAGCGGGGACGCTACGCTAACGCATATACTAAAAAAGAACTCTCACAAATGTCACTTCGGAAAGTAATCTTCTCTCCCTCAAAATAAAAGTGACAATATCAAGGAAAAAGTGCAAAGCAACTATATCAGATCTTGACTGATGACTTAAAACCTTTTACCGAATATTGGAAAAAAAAACTGATGACTAATACCAAGCCAATTCAAAACAGTAGTTTCATGTTTTCATCTGAACAACAGAAAAGCTAGGCGATCTATGCATGTTGTGTTAAATCGAGAAATGTTGCATCGCGATTCAGAGCCAAAATATTTAGAAGCAACATTTAGCAGAACGTTAACGCATAGGACAAAATCTGACTAATTTACCTGGAAAAAGCTTCGTACTAAAAACAACCTAATCCAAAAACTTGTTCACTGGTCCTGGGGTGAAAATGGTCAATGTGTACGAACAACATCCTTACGCTTCATTTGCTCGTGTGCTGAATACTATTCACCAGCATGGTTAAGTCTCCCACCTACATGTCATAATCACTCAACTGAACTGCAGCATTGGAGTAATATTGTCACGTTTAAATTTCGGGGGATAATTTTGTTTCCAACGTGAATGGCAAGAAAGAATCCTGTTAATGAAGTACGCAGTAATTCTCTCCTACACTACGGGATCTTCTCGTACAATAACTACAAAATGCTATTTATTTTACTACACACTTTAATTTCCCTATTACGTTATAATCCCCAGTTCCCTACACTGTTTAGAATGAAACACAAGACTTAGTAATTGTTAACGTTTCCAGTCCTGTATTGATATTTCTTCTTGCGTTTTCCAGCCCTGTATTAATATTATTTTCTAAAATAGATAAACGACGTTTATCTCTCTTCTCTACCTGAGAGCGTTCTTTTTTTCGCGGGGCACTATTTTTCCATGCCGACCTACTGAAAATTATTTTATCAATTAATTCATCAAGATTTGATTTAGAATTGATTATAATTTAATTCATTTTATTTTCAAAACGCTGACTGACAGGGATTCACCACATAACTTAAATTTTCTAATTACCGACTGTTTTTTTCTGTGAGAGCTGTCTTTTATTCATTTCTTTGTTCCCCTAGCTAGCTCGTCTCTGCATCTGTGTGCATTCTCCTACCACTACCATGCTACATCGGGCGCTGGCCGTCGATTAGGTAAATGAATTTGGTCAAGGTTTAATTAGATACAATAGTTTAATTGACCATAAATGATTTTTTCTACATTTTAATTGTAAAACTGAATTACTGTAAAACTCCCCGTGTCTTTTTCCCAGCTAATTTATCTACTAGCAAACAAACTGCTTACGTAATAACAACATTTCACAAAATCTAGCCATCATGAATTATTTAAATGAAATCATCCCCATAAATTTAAACTTGACAATATAAGCAATTTACCCGTTAGGTGCATTGTTATGATATTTAATAGAATCAACATTTAATTTGCATAATGATCATATTAAAAGTAGTAACTTTCAAATCAATAAAAATATTACAATGAAATTTAATTTTATTGACACGAATCTAGATATTTAAATTTGTCGCATTCTAGTATTAATATGTAAAACACTGGAATTTCAAATACTTACCATCGTGCTCTGTTACTAGCATTTCACTGGCTTTAGCCAAACACGCGATCGCCTCGGCATAATCACGTACCCAATAAGCACGTGTACCCATCGTTGTTAATTCTTGAGCTGTTTTGCCCTCATGCTTAGACGCTTTTGATGCTTTCTTAGAACTCGATTTCGGTGTATTTTTCTTATTTCCCTCAGGCACAGTCTTTTGATCTGGAGTTTTTGGCACCGATACGGGTACATTAAGTGGTGCCTTCAATGGCGTTTTAGTTACGTCGTTACTTAGATTCTTTGCAGGTTCGGCAACGACAACTGTTGCAGGAGTTTCGCTGTTAGATGTAGATGACATCTGAAAATCAAA
Organism: Adranes taylori; assembly: GCA_009867245.2. Classification (NCBI taxonomy): domain Eukaryota; kingdom Metazoa; phylum Arthropoda; class Insecta; order Coleoptera; family Staphylinidae; genus Adranes; species Adranes taylori. The sequence goes on along the minus strand of WYDF02268866.1, from coordinate 2,630 downwards.
TGAAAGAATTAATCTTATTGTTTCATCACTATTCATTTTCTTTAGTAATAAAATGGTTACATATTAATGAAAGATATAAAAAGCTTCAAATGTTATATTGTACAAAGTTTAAATAATAGAAATTTAAATAATAAATTTTGCTTCCACTTTTATTGCCGCCTACGGACCTAATGAAGACGACATCTCAGAAGAGAAAAATATATTCTAGGACGAGTTTCAGAGGACGGTGGATGACAGAGTGGGTACTATTTTTGTTCTGGGTGATTTTAATGGCAAAGTTGAAAACAACACAAATGGAATGGAGCGCTTGTTTGGAGATTATGGAGAGGTGCACCAGAATGATGACGGAAAAAGACTTTTGGATTTTGTACAGGAAATGATTTTGTTCTTACGAACACCATGTTCCCACATATAGAAATCCATCGTTACACAATGGAAGTGCCCAAAATCTATCAATTAATTACATCCTAGCATAGAGGAATGGAGATACGTATTGGATGCACAATGGAGATACGTATTGGATGCACAATGGAGATATGTATTGGATGCTACAGTGTATATAGGATATTTGATCTGGAGGGACCACTATCTGATGGTTTTGACGTTGCAGGTAAATATTAAAACCAGGATTGTGGAACAGGAGAAAACCGAAGGAAAGAATAAAGATCTATAAACTAAGGGAAGAAAATTCTCAGCAATCAAGAAAACAGTTGTGCGACTGGAGTTAACCATCTGAGGGGGGAAGAACAGCTGAAGAAATATGGCGACTCATCAAGAAGACCATCCTCGAGGCTGGAGCTGAAGCCTGTGGCAAATGTAAGGGCAAACAACAATAGATTAAAATGATTTTCTTTTGATTTTTACAATTTTTTTCTATATCATTTTATTCTTCATATGCGATCTCTCTCTAAACCGTAGAATGCTATATAATGCTATCAACGCTTTCCGCTCTGTAGATAGTTAGTGATGAAATTTCGCTGCATCACTAACTATCTACCAGAGCGCTATTTTTTTTAAATGCTATTATTTTTTTAATATTTATAGCGTTCTGTCAACATTTGGGAGGGGCGAATATGTTCTGGCAATAATTTTTATAAATATAAAATACTACCGAAAGTAATCTCTTGAAATTTCATGACTATTACTTTAAGTCTTTCTCACCCTCTTTATAGCTTTGGGGCAGTAATCTCCGGTCGCAGGGTGTTGCCAGAATCGACTTTTATTGTTCAGCAGGTATATACCATTTAATGTATAACATTTTTTAACTGTTGAAATGACAAATCAAAATACGTTGAATAATGTTGGATTTAAATTTGTGTAAGCACGAGTTTGTCCAGTTAGGACCATTAAAAACCAAGACAGCAGATCAAGTGGAATAACACCTTCTTCAAATTTTCCTAACATTTGATGTCCCAGCGATACTGCAATCAATCCAAAAAACAAAGTGGAATTTGGAAGGATATCAAGATAGTTCACGCAAAGACTCGCCATAGTTAAACACAAAGCTCAGTCGAAAGGGCCATTTAGGATGTACAAAATATGTTAACTGCATGGATGAACAATAAAGATTCAAAGAAATGGTCCTTTGTCCAATTATCCAAGAACACAGCTTACCACGAAGGAATACGCCAGAGCCCATATAAAGTCTTATTTGGCATTAAACCAAGAGGCATATTACAAATATTGAAACTGAAGAACAGTTCGAAGAAATTGTCCATAGTTTTGAAGAGGATTTAGCCAGTGACCGTAATCCAATTGGAAATTACGAGGATAACCAAACTATTTACTATTTAAGAGCTGCCGCAACCGTGCACGTCTTCATCTCAAGCATTGACTGAACATCAAGGGTTAATTTCTGCAAAAAGAGCAGCCACAAAAGAGAACTCCAAGCAACAAAAATGTTCAAACCTTTAAAAAAAATTCTATCATATATACAGGGTGTTTCTGTTTTGTAAACTTTGCGATTAACTTACTTGAGACCTATGAAAGTTGAAAAAATTAAACTTGAGGAACAAGTGTAAGACCCAGCGACCTCAATTTTACGCAAAGCGGACACGAAGAAAAAATGACTCAAAAGCGGTAGTGGGGAAAAATGAAGTCAAAAACGGCAACTGACCGCGCCAAAGCGGACAAATTCATGAGACCAAAGCAGCTGCTCGGCTCTTTTAGAAATTAGCCGAAAAGAGAGTTAAGAGGGGTCGAAGGCCATGTGACAAATACGGGGAAAATGTGACTCAATTGCGGCCGTAGGCTGCGGCAAAGTGCAAATATGGGGACTGGGGGAATCATGGGTAGGCGGGAAATTCATGGGTTAGACTAATGTTGTTTAAATTAAATAATTTGTTTGTACTTCCTTATTTGTACTTCCTTATTTGTATTTGTACTTGTTTGTACTTCCTTATTGTAAAAATAAATAAGGAAGTACAAACAAATTATTTAATTTTAAATACCCTTATTATGGATCAAAAAACAATATTATATAATGTTGTTTAGTTTACCCTAAACACTATTATACTAATTGAATTTAATAGACAACTGAATACAAACTTGACGCATACCAACCCTATGAGCAGGCGGGCTTCAGAAAAGGCATGAGTACAATAGAACATCTCCACACCGTAAGGACACTA